>JAYRBT010000177.1:1182036-1213187 GCA_036023395.1 Myiotriccus ornatus
GTAAGTTGGTGGGACATCAGTGGAGGAGACAAAAGCCTCAGTACAAAACAAAAGGGCAGTTATTGCTTATGTCAGACACACAGATGAGACCAGGTAGGTTTTAGCAATAGTTCCTAGTTTATAACCCCTGGGTTAAGTGCCAAGCATACAAATTATCTATTTATCCATTGACTCTGCTGCAATACTAAGAATGAAAAAATATTTTGGTAAAATTAGAATATATTGTACTTTGAGATCTTACATATATGTGCAGTCCATTCAGCCACCATACCCATAGTACACCTCTATGCTCTACCAGTCGCTGGTGCAAGAGTAAATCTTCCTACTTTTTTTCTTTTAAAATTATTTTGACTCTTGTAGCAAATTCCTGGTATTCCTAAAATTCAGACATGTACCTCAATCAGCAGAAATTAACCAATTTAAAGCAGTCATACTGATTTATACCAGAGCAGGATTTTGCTCTTGACAACACTGTTTGGTTTTTTTTTTTAAATGTTTTACTTATAATATGGCAGTTAACTTTGCCTGTAGGCTTCATTAACTAATATTATTTTAAGCATGAGAAGACAAAGGAGGCAAGAAAGAGAAAATATGCCTTGTTGTATATATAACATACATACTCTCAAGTAGTAAGCTAGATCAGATCAACAATCATTACAGTATCCAAGATTGCTGTAAAACTCCAGCTGAGAAACAGAAACGATGAATGGATTTCAATAGTGCAGGACAGTACAGCAAACTCTTGCATCTCTCTGTTATAATGACACTGGATTATTAAATTATTAAATGCTAACAAAGATTTTAATTCTTATAGTTTTGTCAACTTGTCTGTTTAGGGTTCTATAGCCTGAAAATGGATGTAAGTCGAATCTTAAATCAAAAGGACAAATGCTGATACAGTTGAAGTTTAACAGAATCATGCCCCAGATGAAAAATGCACTATTCTCAGGAAAAGAAAAGTTTCCTTAGCATCTAAAATCCATCTCTGAATATGTTTCTATTGTATTATTGGCTACAGTTATGTGCTATTGTGTTATGTACTTCTTGGGCCTATTTTAAGGAAGTATTTTTTATGGCAGACTTCCTTTTATTTAGCAAAGAAATTACAGTGATAGCTAGTGTCCTTCTACTGCGGTATACAAGCACAACATACCCACACATGTCCAAAATATAGCATTATTTCCATCTTTTTTTCCTCCACTTACTGCAAAAATATCTTCTCACAGAACAACTGACCACTGTGCTGAGGATATGATGAAGTGGAACGTCCCTTTATGAAATTTTTCATGCAGAGCTCCCACGTCCCACATCAGTGTTTACTCATTTACTGAGCTCTAATCATTGTTTGAAAAATTACCATTCCAACCATTCAGAGACAAGTCTGGAATGCTGTGCTGGAAAGGGCTTTCATAGCCTCTTTTACAAGGGGAATACATTTGAGTAATATCTTTGGGGAATACTGAAGAAACAAGGGAAATTCTAACTAGATCATATTATAAATTTCTGAAATTAGAAATGTTTAGTCTTTTCCCAAAGGGCCTTGATAGATCAGTAACAGCTATTACTAGCACTTCAGATGCACACAGCTGGGGAGAGGAAGAAATTTGTTTCCCCAGCTTCACACAAGATGCAATTCAGAATACCAAATAATTTCTGTTCATAGTTCTTCACAGCAATCCCTCCATTAAATCATTCTTTGCTGGTGATGTTTTCTAGATCTCCAGTCATTCTCAAGGCTTTGAAAACGGGGTTCTGAGTTGAAACAGGGTGACCACAACTGTGTTAGAATTTCTTGTATTAGAAACAAAAAGCACTAAAACAGAAGAAAAAAACCCTACCAAGACAAAAAACCCACCAGCTAAACTTCACTCTCAGTACTTTGTGCTTCATAGGCATACTACCGTGACAGCTCTGCATCTAAAACAGTAATTGAAAAGCAAACATACAAAAGCTAAAATATCCCGAAATACATAATAATAGAACTAGCAGAGTTAACAAGCCCATACAAAGCTGCCTAAAGTAAAGTCAGAAATAATTACTGACTACAAAAAGTCTCGTTGACAGCATTTAATGCTGGTCCCTGGAATTACGAGAAGCTTGCCTCTAGGGCAGAATGCATGTAATGCTTGAAAGTCAGGAGTGTGCTCCCAGTTGGCAGTTTTAATAGCACACTTTCATGCTGTACTTGTTTTTATATTGTTAGTAAGCAACTTGAGGAAATCACATTGCAGTCAATGTGCTTATGCAGGAGTTTGTTCTTGTCCACATCAACTGGCAGAGCAGCAATATACTGGAGCTGCCCATGTGGTTCAGCTTAATGCTGATGAGAAAGAGGGCCTTACTGGTTCTAACTGTACCTTTGGAAGGAATTCAGACACAAAACCCAAAACACTCTTGATCTGAATACAGCAGCAACTTGGATGTAGCCAAGATTTGGCAATGGTACCCAAGAAACAGCAACGTTAGAACATGGAACATAAAAGGAGACAGTAAGTTTGGATTAATCAGTTTGAAAGAAGGGATTCTGTCGTGCTAGAGTTTCTCCATGATTGCTGGATGACATGACGCAGCCTAGGATATGGTAGAAGAATGGTACTACTGGTGCTGATCCTGGATCATGTAGCTAAAAAGGAAAGTGATGTGACCCATCAGAACAGCACACTTCCTTGTTAACTTTTTCCCCTTCTAGATTTAACATAGGACTTGGATGATGTTGAGACAGCACTTGCAATTATCCGTTTTCTCACTGCACCTCTTTTTAATTTTTGCATATAGGAAAGATACAAGTTTCCTCTGTGAACAGCTCTGTAGAAAACACTTTTCAAAATGAAATCCTATCGCTAATTGTATGTAAATCTCAGATTAAAAGGTGCTTGCACCACACAATTATGCATCAAAGCAACCATTACTTTGAGATGCAAACAGTAAAGTCTGATAACACTTTTAAACAAATAACTTTTAGGCAATAAATCCACTGGGATTTTGCTTGTAGATATAGTCGGTTGACATCAAACATACCCAAACAGAAAGAGAGAGAAAAATATTGATTCAGGATCACCCTCAGATTCTGACACATGTAAATGCAGTCCTCCCTGATCTTCATTCAAAGGTAGTAACTCAGTTTAAACAGCAAGTCCATAGGACAGTATAATTATTCCCCAGAGTTTTCAAACAGTGGCAGCAGCTCAATCTTTTGTAGAAAGGAAGAGCACGGGTAGGAGACACAAAGAGGTATGGGGTCTCAGTTCAGAAACTTTCAGGATACTTCAGTCACAAGTATGCCTGCTGCCTCCTAAATGTCATTCTCCTGGAGCACATTAAGGACATGGTGTTACTGCAAGGAAAGATTTTTCGTAATATGTCTTTCCTCTATGCAAGTAGAGTGCTCAGGTCTCAGAGAGAGCAAACAACAGTTGCCTGACTTAAAAGTGCTGTTTGGTTGAACTGCATTTCACAGATGTTTTTGTAGGCACTACTTTCAGATCACACAGTACCAGGTTAAAAATTCTGCCTGCTTTAGAAATCTGACAATATTTTGTCACCTGAACATGGACCACGTTTTCAGCGCACGAAACAAGGGAAAGACAGTCATTTTATGTACATTCCTGGATCTTTCTAGCAGAGATGCACTGTTCTGCACTTAGCAGGTGTGCCAACAACACTGAAATCTTCATCTCGCAACTAAGCTACACTGCCCTAGAGCCTTCACGTGTATTCCACTTGACTAACAAATGCTGTCTTGTCTGTGAAGAAGCTGCCTGCAGCTCTGCAATTGCTTCTGGTTGCATTACATTCTAGGGAAAATCTCCCTCAGGAATTTTTACTAACTGTTGTAGCCACAGGGTTAAAAGCCCTACTCTTAGAGTTTGGGGAGAGGAAAAAAAATAAAACAAAACAAACAAACAAACAAAACCAACAATAAGGATCATACTTTAAAAGAACACATAGCTAGTACTGGCGTTAAAAGTTCTTTAGTTTCCCCCTGTGCCTCTTTTTCTGCTGAAGATCAAATGTTCACATGTGCAACCTTTTTTGTCCTGCATATGTTGCAGTCTGAAAAGAGGTTTATCCTTGACAACTCTCTATTAGACCACTAAAATTTCTCAGTGGTAAGATTCTGTTTTCTTTAGCCCCTTTAATCCCTTCTTGCTCTCATCAACATGCCCTTAGCCAAAAAGTTTCTCTTGTCATAAAGAAAGAAACACAGACCCATAGAATCAGGGTAACCAAATTATCTCAGTTGGTTAGAGGTGATGACACCAAGGTTACTGGTTTGATCCCCATATGGGTCATTCACCTCAGATTTTGGACTTGATGGTCCTTGTGGGTCCCTTCCAACTCAAAGTATTCTGTGATTCTAAATAGTATGTGTGGCCTTCACTGGACTGTCTACAACCCCAGGTGGAAAAAAATTAAGTAGACAAATAGATGGAAAAACTTGAAGAAACTCTGCTCTCCTGAACATCCCTTCCTCTGAAAGAACTTCCTTTCTCAAATATTTATTTTTCTACAAATATTTCTCTGATCTTCCTTCGAACGCATCCTCCAATTAGTCATAGTAATAAATATTATTTATTGATAAGAAAGAAACATTCTTTTGATATAAAACATTTCTATCCTTCTTATTTTCATCTGAATATCAAAGTGTGTGGATTTTACTTTTGATTTATCTGTCAAATAAGGTGTAAGCATTTTGTTAAATAAATGCTATGGAAAAGAAGCACATCAACTCAAAAATCAATCTTAAAGTGACTCAGCTGAATGATGAGCTAGATACAATTTATTCCAGCAGAAAAATGCCGTGAGTTTGGGAGGAAAATTAGTTCAGCATTTGGAAGCTGGAGTGTGAAAGTATGTGTGTTACACACTGAAGTTTAATTTCTGTTACTGTTGTTATTAACATAATATTTTTATTGCATTTTTTAATAGAAAACTCTGTACTTTACATATTCTCAGAGCATTCTTATTCTTAATTCTTTTAAATCTAATTTAGCACAAACAAAAACATCAGGACTAATTCTTTCCAGTAAACAATGTAATATTCTCTTGCCTTTACCTTATTTGCATTTAAACAACCCCAGGCTGGTAAAAACTGAAGAAGTCTGTTTCATAAATACTCAAATGAAAGGTGGAACTGCAAGTAATTTGTATTTTTAGAACATATACATACAACACCACCTATAGATTTAATGTGTTGTTGGCATCTATAGATTCTTCTATCTTGAATCATGTCGTAAGTGAATCCATTCAAAATGAAAATATATATTTTTATAATAACAACTTCCCTAATACTCTAATACTAATACTGGTCAGGGTTTGTAGCCCACAGACTTCTATGTCATACTGTTGACCTTAAATTGGTAAGTTGTCAGCATTAACACCTCCCTCAACAATTTATAGACTTTATTTATTGCCTCTCATATGGTCAGGGAAATAAAAGTAAAAGAATTTTTAAAAGGAAATACAACTCCTATAAAAGGCCTTTCCGTATTTTGGGACATTGATTCAATGTGGCTTGTCACAACAACCACCTGTGTGCTTGCAGCTTGATGACCTCCAGGACATTAAAATTGAAGAGGCCTATTTAGAAGGGTTCATCTCTTGCCTCTGTGTGTTGTAACTGTGGACTCTTTCACAATATAGATGTTTATTAAGAAGAAATGCATACCTGAGGGAGATGATAATGAGATGAACTACCACAGATCCACTTTTTATCCATTAATTATTCAGTGTATCCACAAGAAGACTAAACATTTAGACCTATTAGGTACCCACTATGCATATGAAAAGTATAACAGTACCTTGCCAGCTGCATACCTTACTCTGGAAAATTATCCTCATTATAAAATATTTATTTCTTTGTATAGACATAAAGTAATAGAAATTACAAAGCTTGCAAAATGAAACGAGTGGAGAGAATGTCAAAATATCAAACACAATGCCACAGCACGAATAACAAAAACCTACATGAAGGTTGCCGGTACACAGCACTGACACCAGCTAAAAATATTTGTGCAGTAAGAACTAAAATGCAATACTAAAGTCAAGTACTTGGTTTCATAGTTTCCATGCAGACATTTTACACCTGTCATCTCTCTGCCTTGGTTGGCAAAGCCCTGCGGGACACTGCTGGGAAATACAGCCTCGCTGGCAGCCAAACCAGTTCGGCACGGCTGAAGGGAAATGAGAGCTAAGACATTGTCTGATGGCAGCCTTGGGTTACAATCATGAGAAATAAAAACTATTCATGGAGACAACATCAGAGGTAAGCCAAGTAGGCTGATACAAACAAGTGCATTCTACAGTTACACAGCAAATAAAGATTGGCTTTGTACACGCTGTAAGTGCATTTATGATTTACTAACTCCTTTGCATTAGTTAATTACTATCTCTATTTTCCAAAGTAAACAGCTTTTTTCCTAATGAATCATGATTCGAGCGGACTAAAATTAAGCTGACAAAATATCTATTTTTAGACCTGCTGTTCTTGATTTGAATTACAAGTTGCATGTACCTTTGAAGTAGGTTTTACTTCTGAAGACAAAGTTCTCCCATGCACGTCCAGTAAGTGTGATGGAAATTATATACAATTTACAAAACCTTCAAGTTTGGATCCACATAGGCCAGTTTTCCAATTGCTAAATAATTCAAAACCAAAGAGGACATCCTCACAGGTTTTGAGGACTCCAAAAGCAAATGTGAACACCATTTAATCAAACTGATGTGGGGCATGGAAGCCACAAAGCATTTCTCCTTACCAGTTACAGTCCCTCAGAACGCACTCAGAACCTGAAGAACCACACCTATGTATCCTCATGAATCTGTTGTCTGAAAAAACTAAATCTGCAGTTTACATAGAGAGAATAATCTGTCAAGAAAGATGCGTGTTAGCTGCCAGCACCAGAGCTCCTGGGAGATTACACTGAACTATTTAAAAAAGGATAATTTATTTAAAGCACGCACTGCAAAATAATCAGTGCTTCTCATTAAGTGGAGTACAGAAACACCTTTAAATCCGTATTTGCAAAAGTTCTCAGAGCTCCTGGAGTATATTGGTATGAAAAACGAAGGGGACCATTTCTTCCTAAGATGAAAAACCACCACCATGGGTTTGTCTTTCAAATAAAAAAGGAATGCTTATGAAATAAATAAACACAGAATAGATGCTCATCAGACTTTAAATCTCATTCTTTTTCAAATTTTTCTCCTCATGATATCTTTTCACCTGCATAAAAAGTGTGTCAATTCAGCTTGCACTTCATGGTATTTGCCATACAAAAATCACAACAGGACAAGAAAGGGAAAAGTACATCCGTGTCTCTCATGCCCATTTTTCACTTCTTTCCTAGGACACTGTAAATGTCTCTGGCAAACCTGTGGACTCTAACTGGCAACAACGAATCCTTGCAAGGAATCCTGTGTGATTTATGGCCTGTAACAGGAATCTCAAGTGTAGAAAAGATATGTTTGCAGGTATGAAAAAAGGAGATAAAGTTTGGGTTAACCTTCCATTTCGAGACATTGTTCATATTCTCAGAATGTTCATATTCCCCCTTTACAAGTCATGCAGTGGGGTTATTGCTGCTTTCGTGTATGTGCATAGCAATTTGAAGCATTAATCAGTGTGCTTGATGCACTCTAATTGTAAAAAAAACCCAGAACAAATCAAAATTGGGCCCTTTCCCAAGGAACATACACATACAAGACAAATTATTTAAAAAAAACTACCAACAGAAGAAATTCAGAAAGGAGTTTCCCAGGGACTTAAAAAACAGATATTATTTGTTGATATTGCTCATTAAAAAGACACCCCATGTTGAAGTTACCAAAAGAATGTGGTACATTCCATTTCTTTAATATAGAACAAGAGAGGAAAGAAAATACTGGTATATAATACTGTATGTGAGTGCATAAACCTATATCATGCTAAAAAAAGAATGCTTGAGGGAAGCTATGAGCCCTACACTACAGACTGTGCAAAGTCACATGCCAGATTTCCCTTTCTAGAAGTACAGAAATAAAAAGTAAAGAAAGGAGTGGGGGGGAAGCCACAAGAACTGAAGTCACTGGAGGCTCGCAGAGCCTTATTAGATCTCCTGCTTCAGGGTGTGATTATGAAAACTCCTCTGGGCAAAACGAATCCATGATCCTATTAAAGTCGTGGAAACTATCTCTTGATTTGTGTGGTTCTACTCAGGGTATTGAGGGACCAGAGCAGAGTGGAGTGTGAATAGACTGAGGCAGGAAATGAACTACAAAGTTCTGTGAAGCAGTTATCAGTAACTAATGCTTTTTTGCCGTTGATTTTTCAGACTCTTGTACCATATTACAGAGACAGAGACCAAAAAAACACATCAATGAGCATGGCTTGACCGTAGAGTATTTAAGGCAAAGGAAAATATACACTCTTTCAATACCGTTAGATCTGGTGTTATTGCTGTGTTGGGTATCATGAATTCTACTACACTGCACAGTCACAAAGAACCTTGGGGTAGGAGCAGGTATTAAGTGCTTATGAACAGTTTAATCCATAAAAGTCAACATCAGGGCTAGAGTAAGGAAGAGAACACTTTCTTACTCTACCCCACAAATCAGTATTCAAACCCCTTATACTTTTTAATACAAGTTTTGAAGGAAGGAACTTCTCTGAGGAAGTATTAACTAATTACTGATAAAAATATTAAAATTGTCTTGGGGCAAGCTGTATTTTGCCAGTAGCATGACTTACAAGTAACAATTTGTAAATGAGACAAATATTCTCGATACTTATATTTTTGTTAGTTATATTTGCAAATCTATTTCTATAATGTGTTTTATGAGTCTGTTAGGTGTCTGGAAGGTTATCCCTCAGTAGGAGGTAATCCCATGTATTCACTGAGACAACTAAGGGCTCAAAAGGTAGAACTGGCCTGCGATTAGAAAATTTGATTATTCCTGATATGTAATAATTTACTACTTAACTAACTCATATATAATGTCACCTGATAAAAATTCCAACAACAAAGAAAATTTATATGTCAAAAAAAGGCAAGCCATAGTGCTTTGATTTGGATCAAGATTTTAACCACCTGGAAGTTTGAAAGTGTTAACATAAAAGCTGTTATTCTTAGAAACTGCACGTCTGCCCATTGAAATGACAGTGACACTGGCACAGGGAACCCCTCATTGTTTGGTTTTGGCATTAGGTTGGTTTGGGTTTTTTTTTGTTTTAACAGAACTGCCTCTTTCCTCTTTCTTTGTAAGATGAAAAACTGCCCTGCTTTTACATGCAGGAAAAAAAATCTGCCTTTGTAAGAGTTTATTCTCTCCTGCCAGCCCATCCTATTTCCATCGTATTTGCTCACCTCCATAATCAGTGAACCAAAACAGGCAATGGATCTCAACTGACTGTATCAGCTTTTTTTTAATCAGCTTTACTGATCTGGAAAAAAAGCAAGCACCATTTCAGCTTATGACAATATCAGTCAGAGTTTCATGACTAATACCTTGAAGGGTTAATTTTTTAAAAAATAGGGGGGACCACAGAATGAATTTACTAGGGGCTTAAAGCTAGATTCACTTATTTTAGTTTTAATCCAAATTTATTCAATTTTCTTACTATGGTGCAGTCACCAGGCCTTTTGAAGACCAAAACAAAGCTTTTCATGAGTTTCCACTAGTATGAGCACTTTCTAACAGCCCTTACCAGTCAAATAATGAGGAAATAAGCCAGGCCTAAAAATGAGTTACCTAGAATTGAGCAATAGAGCGTGATTTCATGTACGAATTTCAGAGGTATAGAATAAAAAGATACTACAAAGTCTCTTCAAATAGAGAAAATATGCTTTCACTACCCAAAACAGTATGGCATTATTAATTCCACAGGCATGCCAGACTAATTTCTGCAAACATAACATTTTAGAGCTTTTATTGGAATCATTGGTAAAAATCATTGGTAAATGAGGACTTACAACCTTGCCTCTTGCCTGTTTGCCCCCTGCCTTCTTCCTCCACTGTTGGCAGCGTCACCTAAAGCAGTAACAAGGCAATAATAGTACATGCCTCTATTAAAGCAGCCCATGCCCACATTCCTGAATATTTAAATGCAATCGCTCTTGCTTTTAATGCAAAACCAGTTATAAACTGGAATTCAATCATCTCTGCTTGTAAAGCACCAATACAGAGCGACCAAAACCCCAAATGATGTCTTTGGGTGAACACAGAATATTAGAGCTGTCACCAATTTCCTGGAGATTAATAAGGGGCAGACACATTGTCAGATTACCACAGGGAACTGATGAAAAATAAAGCTAACAAAAGATGTCTGAGAAAAGTCATGCATGTTCATGTCCCTCTTTAAGCTGTTCAACATGTCAAACATTTTAAATATTTTTTTTTCAGATGTCACTGGCTCACCATCCCACATACACTCTTTATGTACCCTCTATCTGACATAGAACCTTATCTCTCGATGATGCAGCCTATCTTAAGGAATTCATATAAGCTGCAAGCTAGAAACCACTGAATATCCAGGCAACACAATCTCTGAGTTTTTCTTACTGGTAAGCATGCAGGCTATATGCTTTTAAAGCAGTCAGTCACAAGGGAAATAACACTGTCTCGTGGTATTACAGAACAAACTCTGCTGCAGGTTCCGGGCACAGTATGACCCAAAAAGGATTTAAATAATTGCTTTAACACTTAGGTGTGATGAACTAGATACTACAGTTCCAAGAGGAATTACAATAGAATTACAAGAAAACGTTAAGTACGGATTTCACTTTAAGTTTAGTAAGGATTTTATATTCCACATGAAGGAATATTCTGCTTAGGTAATGCAACCACCCAGCAAATCGGGGTTAGCAACATTAACGATAAAAGGAATAGTTAAACTGTACTGGACATAGATTTACTTAAAATCAGAACTGATAGTTGAAAACAAGGATATTTACAAGTCAAGAGCTGACACAACAGAGTCACAGTAGGCTGGGATTTGAAATCAGGAGGTTCTGTTCCGGTCTCTGCCATCGATATTCAACCTTGAACGGTTCTGTCTCTATCTTTCATGTGTTTATGTACTTGTTAACTTACACCACCTATGGCACAAGACAGAGTGCTGTGTGTTTGTTCAGCACACAGCCCTTGGCTTGATTGAGACCTCTTCTTTTTACTAACACAACAAAGAGCAGCCACTGATAAACACCAAAGTCACCAGAGATTTCAGAAGCCCTTGATCATGCAAAGTAAGCAAAGTACTGTGTTCAAGTAATCCCTCATCTCAGTGGCTCTAGTTCTTGATTTGATTTACAGAACTTTTAGGTGTAACTGTGCTTTTTGATAAGATTTAAAAAGCAAAACAAAATGAAACCACATCAGCTCTGTGAAGGAGAACTTAAAATAGCCACAAACCCCCCTATTTTAAAGGACTTGTGATTTTAAGGTCCTCAGAACCATTTTGTATGAAAGTGTGGGAATGGAAGAATTTGTGCTAGTCCCAAGTATTCCATGGTGAATTAGTTTGTCTGGCAGCTGCCTGCAAGAGTTAGAATTTTAAGATATCCAGTCAGAAATAAACAACAGCTCTGTAAAGAAATATGTCAGGGGATACAGGTGATAGGAGAAGTTTGAAAAAGCTAAACCCGTCATTCACACACAACAATATGGCAGTACTTGAAGACACCAAATCAAGACTGAGTCAGTAAGAAGGTCACAGAAATTGCTGAATAGAAAGTTACACATTTCGTGCAGTGAGCTGATACTTGACAGAAAAAAAGAATTAAAAAACCCAACAAAACCCCAAATTTGAGTCTGATATGCAATTAATTTGAAAAAAAAAAAAAAAAAGTCAGAGATATGATAGCAGTGTGCATGGAAAGGAAGAAAATTTGGCAGACAAAATGCAGAATGCAGCCAAAAACTTGGAACAGAGCAGAGGTAAAGCAAAGGAATATCAGAAGGAGTTAAAGGCATGATAGTCAGTCAGCAGCTGCAGGTCTGTAAAGACCAATAAACACGCTGATACTCTCATAACATAGATGGGAAAACATGACATTTTTCTTCTCTAGACAACATTCTTTGCTTCATTATATAAGTAATGGAGCAAGGTATCTAGAAAGAATTTGGAACCTTTTGCCACTGTAGACTTTTGAATAAAGACCAAAATGAATCAGGAAACTGTAGTTAAATTTCAAGATTTAAAGGATCAGTAGCAACATTCAAGGTGCAATTATACTCTTGCTTGCTATTTTGCTTCCTTCTTCATGTCTAGTCCTGGGTTTGTGTGACAGATGGTGAAGAATTTCTCAGTGCAGAACAGAAAGGTAGAGGTTTTAAACAATTTGTCCTCTGTGGGTGGCGTTTTCCTTCTCCCCAAAAATCATTCAAAAATGTATAAAATTTTTTATGTTGTGGGATAGGTGGCCAATGCCTCAGTGTTGCACAGTAAAGTCAAGGCAATGGAGGTTAGAAAAAGAAAAGAACACAGCTGGGAAATAGGAGGTAGAATTTCCTATTCCACTGCAGCCAGAGTTTGAATATGAGAGCTAAAGAAAAAGTCATGCAGGAAAGTAGGCAAGTCATTATTACAGCTGTATTACAGAACCAGCTCCCACAAGGGAAAGGGGTAAGTCCAAGCCATAATGGTTTAGTTACTGTCAGTACTTGAGTTCTCATGAGCTCTCCTGCAGTATTCAGAGGCATGTGTGCACAGAACCAAGCTCGTGTCCTTTTCCTGCCAAAAACATGGAGGAAATGTTTGGTTTTTCTTTTCAGGGAACTCGAGTAAATGCAATTGATTTGAAACATATACATTTTTGCTTTGGGGTATGTCAGTGGAAATGCAGTGAGACTGCAAGCACGGACCTGGAGTTAAAGAGCACATGTGGCAAGAGAGGCAAGGATGAAAAACTAAAATAAGAAATCTAGTAGTTTTCATCTTCTGTATTAGTGCCTTTAAAAAGAAACATACAGAATTGTCATAGGCCAAAGTAGATTGTGGTGATGCTAAGGAGGTCAGGAAGGGTTGTGAGAAGAGCAACACACGGAGAACATGTTCATGTGGTGTTCTCAAGCTGGCAGAGTCAATACTGTCAAAGCTCAGCTGAAAAAGACTGAAACTTCTGGATCATCTGGTTTTTCTTCTATCTGTGAACCCATCACCTTTCCAAAGAGCTATTCAAAATCCGGAAACAAATGCTGAGGCAATCACCTGGGAGACAGGAACGGGTTTTTTCCTGAGGCCACTCAATGAGACATTTAAGTGCACAAATAGCATGAAGTGCAAAAGCTACAGAATAGTTTTCCACACACCTCAAATCAAACCCTGACACTCTCATGTCATCACAGCAATTTTTCACTTCACAGTGAAAACAGTCCAAAAAACCACTATCCCAAGAAAAAGAAAGCGAGGCCATTTCTGAAGTTATTTATTTTCATGACATCTGTATGATTTTGACATGAGAAAAATCTAGCCAGGCATCTTCCCCCTTCCTTTACATTTAAGACAAACGTTTTCTGCTTTCTTCAGCTGTGTTAATTACCACACATCTACTTAGATAAAGTTTTTATGCTCCCTTGTAAGTGTCTAATATTAGCCAGTCATACATCTGAGTCAACAGGGGCCTCTGCTATGAAAACCTCCAGTGATTTCAGGTGCATTTGTTAAGCATTCCACCAACACCTGCCTTCCCACTTTAAAACTAATCCTGTATCATACTAAGGACTATAAAAACAAGAAACCATTAGTTCCAGAAAATACAATTGTGTGTAAAAAATATTGCAAACATACAAGAAATGACCGCTATGGATCCATACATGCCTGGGCTGAACTAATTTGCCCAGTATTATAACAGGGATTCTTTGTTTATTAAATAAACAGGTTATTCTAATCTGGATTTACAGAAAGTTCATCACCTTTTTTTGGCTGTTGACTAACCTGATTCTTACCTGTCATTTATTAGAATAGATTTTATTCAGATTTTATTTTATAATGTTTATAACAAAATTTAAGCCTCTCTTGCGTGCTCATTTTAATGCTATTCTTAAATCATCTTATCTCTCCAGATATCCTGGGCATGAAAATTACTCCTACAGGGGGGTCACACCTGGATTTTTGAATCAGGTGAAAATAGGCTTGCAGAAGCCTCCTCAGCGAAGTAACTGCGGCTTTTGCTTCCCCTTTTCCTCACACAACTGTGCTTTCAGCTTATCCAACAGACCTGCTGACACCACAGACACTGAGATGTCATGGAAGCCACTGCTGCCTGAAGAGCTGCAGATCGTCTCTTGTTAAGCCTGCCTGCTCTCCACTGAAATGAAAAATAAGGAAGAAGTAGAAAGCAGATGAATAGGAAAAGGAAAGGAGTAATAAAAGTGCTACTGCCATAATTAATTCACATTTTTCAAGCAATCCCATCTCTAAGAGAGTTCTAATAAAAGAGATGAGCATATTCCATCTCGAGGAAAAAAAAGGAGGGGAGAGAAGACTGTTTTCACACACTGCCATTTTCCCTTTTTTCAAATTAACATTATTCAAAGATCTGCATAATTTTCAAAACAAGCGAGGTTAATGCTATGTGAAGCATCATTAACTCTTCTTGCACGCTCTGTGATTTTTCTTTTCCTCTGCAGCTGCAGACCGTGCAGGTAATTACGGTGTGGCTGCTGCCTCCGCTGCGGAGTTACGACTGGTGGGGGAACCACGGGGAGAAACCAAGCGGTCCTTTGCAAGGGTGGCTAAAAGTCACCGGGTTTAGGCCCCACCCTGTGGCAAACCTTAGGATTCTGCGTTATTTTTATGGCCTGGTTTTGTGTCATGCACAGCCTGGAGAATGAGGATGTCTAAAACACAGCGCCCGTTTGTCCCACTGCAATACTTCTACGCTGGCAGCTGCAAAAGGATCATTTCCAGGATCACTGTCAGGAGGTGCATGGACAAAAGTTGTGGACATCAATCCAACAGGGCATAATGACAGCATTTTAACATAGCATTTTAGTGTGTATTAGCTGCAGAAATAAAAAATGTCCTCTACATCTATTAAATTTTATCATTTTAGTGGAAGGTCTGTAGTCACCTTACAGTTGAGCTGGCTCTTGAATCCTTGCTGTGTTATGAAAACAGTCTTTTGAGACTTAAAAGGGTGCACACATCCATAAACCATAGTTATCTATATTTATATCACCAGATATTACTCATTTGCTTCTCAAACAAAGCCTTTAAAAGAGACATTTATATAATTCTTAATATGACCTTCATGCCCATCTTTTCACAGCCTCCCTTCTTGGGAGTTAACATCAGTGTAGCCACCAAAATGCAAATATAGATAATTTTATTTACGTGAACTGAGTGCTACGCCAAATTCTTCTCGGAAATGTTGTGCTGCAGATCTCTGTGTCATCTGCTGCAAATGTTGTAAGAGCACACAGTGACCCCATCCCTCTGCTATCTTGTTCCTCTGCTACTTTCAACAAAAGATCATCTAAAAGCAGCGAAAGTTAATATGAAAAATAATATGAACAGAAAAATCACATCAAATTGAAGTATCTTATATAATAGCAAGTGTTCCGTGTCTCGAGCAGTGGGTTGCAGTAAATTGAAACTCTGAACGTTATCCTGGGGGTGGAAAGAGGAGACATGGCTTATAAAGGCTGTACTTTTTATCCTGAGAAGTTCTATGCAAGAAGGTCAATCTGGTTTACACATATTAAAGGCTTAAAATATCACATAAACTATTAATTCAGAAGAATCAGAGTATAAAACTTCTAGAAGCACCAGAAGGTGGAGTGTATAAGTTAAAATATTCTAATTCTGTCATCTTATGTTCATCGGGTGAGAATGCTAATTTCACCCTTATTTCATTATTTATGGCCCAACCTGATAATTTCTTACCATTTTTTCTCTTCCTAAAATGTGGTCAATTAACACCTTTCTCAGCAAGAAGGCTTTGCTAAATATGTAAGAAGACAAAGGTATATCCTTAGTCAACAGTCAAAAACCTCAGTTGGAAGGGTTTTTTTCTTATTATCTCCCTTCAGAAAACTTGTTGGATTTTTTCCCTCACTACAGCTAATGGCAGGCAAATTCCTGGCACCAGAAGTATATGCTGTGAACTCTTTCTTTTCAGCTCCCAAAATATCCTCAGCTGCTTTCAAGCAGTGGATTAGACTAAAATGAAGCTGAACACCAACACAATGGTAGAAAAATATATGTAAAGTAGCATACACAGGCTGTATTATTTAGGCTAAAAATAAAAAACAATGTGTGAGTTCTTTCCACGACTATGTGAGATTTCCTGCATCTTTTTCATCCACCCTGTAGCCTGTGAGTGGGGTTTTTTTTTGCTTACTAAGTATCCAATCAGTTTATATATATTCACAGACCAACCTGGTGGTTGAAACAGATATAATGAGCCTTTCTCTGCATAGTTTATTATTGGCTTAATCATAGAATCCTAGGACAATTCAAGTCGGAGGGGACCTCTAGAATCCAACCTCCTGCTGAAATCAGGGTAAGCTGTGAGATCAGACCAGATTATTCAGGGCTTGATCCACTCAGGTCTTGAAAACCTCTAAGAACAAACAATGCAAAGCCTAAAATAATATGGCTCATCACTTTCACTGCGTGTTCCTTTTCTCCTGACTGCTTGACCCCTATATTAAGAGAGAAAAATTTAAATGTCTCCAGTGGGAATATATAGGTGTGTGTATATATATATATATACATATACGGACACAGAGAGTGAAAGACGCTTTCTTAAATACACTCATAATGCTTTTTGATCCCATAATGTATTTTTGAGTTATGCAGGTTTTTTGGAAGTGAATAAATGGACAAAGGAAAATGTGATGTCTCTACAAATTAATATTCACTGACACCTTGCCAATTATCAAAAGGGAAGATTCCTGAGTGGCATTAGTTTATGTGTTAGCCCTAAGTCAGTGCAAGAGGAGAAAATCCCTTCTGTTCCAATGCTGAGAAGAAAATGATTTGCAGTTCCACACCTCAGAAGCTGTCCACATGTTGTTTTTAAAAGCTAACTCAGTCTCCTTATACATATGACATAGTTCAAGCTACACACTGGTAGCATTTAACCCTTGTTATTCTACACTGTTGGATTCATCTGAGATTTCATGTATAATGAGTGTAACTTTAAGTACAATGAGTGCAATATAAAATACTAAAACTGATAGTAGCTCTCAAGAGAAACATTCCAGTCAACTGAGAATGTCTTTAGGTCAATATGTTTGTACTCAAAAAAGTACAGCAGCTTTAAGATGATTGCTTAAGTGGATTTGTTCACTGTAAAAAGTCCTTAACACAGCTTTCACTATTCATTATTTCTTTTGTGTACAGCTTCTTACACTGCATCTTTTACTTAATTATCTCAAATCTCCATTAAAAGACATGAGTAACTGTATTTGGTTTCTCCTCTCTCTATTCCTCTCTCTCCAGGACCACTGTCACAAACACAACCTGGCTAAAGAGACTGGGAAGGAAAAGGAGAGGATGCATATAGGTCATTAATGTGAATAATGACCATCTATGTACTATTAAATCTTGCATGGGACTATGTTTGGATTTTGAGAGTAGCCAGTACTATTTTAGAAACATTCCACTGTCTCTCACAACAAATTTATCTCCTATATTTATTCTAAGCGGCTTCATTAACAATTATCATTTGTTCAACTGACAGTCCTCTCAGACTCTGAGAAACAGCTACCACATCTCTTAAAAACACCTGCAAAACAGTTTGTCAAAGAGATAAAAACAGGTGAACTTATTAAGTCTTTGTGGTGATGAAGCTTTCATCAAATGATACTATTTCAGCAGTAATGACTATGAAAGCCTCCCCACAAGAAAAACAAAACCTACCTGGTTCCATAAAATCATATTCTTTTTTAAGTTTTCCAAGTAGGAAAGGCAGTAAGTTTCAAGCACATCTTCACATTTATATTAACGTGTTACTTTCAAAAACACAGACTGGGAGAGAGTTTTTGCAAACCCCACTCCCACTCCACGGTGCTTGCACAGATAGTTCCACAGTTTTTATGATATCTCTAACTCAGCACAATATAACACATACTTGAAGTGTTTCCTCTTCTCAAATATTCCATGATATTTCCAGCTCACTTTCCCAGAGGAGATCTCATTATCTACTCTCAGAATAATTTAGGGAAAATTCTTACATAAGGCCCAACTGCTTAAAAATATTTCACCTGCCTCGCAAATAAGCAATAATAATTCTGAAAAAAAGAACGTTTTTAAGGGCAACAATTTCAAAAAAACTGACGTGACATTGTGATTTTCAAAATAAAGTAGGATAGCATTAAAAACAATCATCTTTTAAACCATCAGCATTTAAACTAATAATTCTGTGAGCAAAAAATTAGAGGGTAACATATTTCCAACTCATATGAACTCATATAAAAATTAATATGAAATTATCTCTGCCTTTTAGGAGCATAAAAATGACTTCTCAGAACTATAATTAGCAGGACCTGGGGTAAAACAGGCTCACTGGTTATTGAGGTTTGAGCACCTGACCAAAATCAAGAACCCCTACCGGCACAGAAAGAGCAATAATTTCATTAGTTAGAGGAAGCTTCAACTCTCTTTCAACTAGTGCAGAATCTCTTTCTCCAGCTATCCATGTTTACCTTGAATGCCCAAGGCATTTAGCAAATTTTTAGATATATGCTTTCCACAACAACTGCCTGTCAAGTTAAAAAACATACCTTGAACTTGGGTCTCTGAATACTGTGCCATCTCTCAACTCAAAACTGAATGTCATTATCTCCTACTAGATTATTCTCCTTTTAATTAGTCTAATCATTACCTCAAAAACAAGGACCAACAGACAAGGAGATACAAACTATGTTTGTATATTATATATGTACCATTTGATAATTTTTAAGGAGGGATGACAGGGCCTTTCAAACCTTTCAAAAGGCTGAATTCCTTCCACTATTACTGGCACTGGAGCACCAGATGTTTTTCTAGGGACAGCAAAGCAGTACTGCAGAATAACCTGCACAGCCTGACATCTGATCAAAAACGCAGAGAGTGGTGCACATGTCCCAGGATGCCTGGACTGTGCTTCCCAGCAAAGGCAGATATTCAGGGGAAAAAAGCTTGTAAAGGCAACCCAGTGACCAACAGAGTTCTTGAGCACAGAGCTCACTGGGCTGATACTCGCAGCAGGGAAACTGTCAACTTGTTTGCTTCTATCCTGTCAAGGGAAGAAGAATTTTTTGCCTTTTTCTGGGGATTAGCTAAGCTCAATCATTTAAAATTTGTGTAAACCAACAGAATGTACATCATCAAATTTGAACTAAAAGAAAAACATTATGGTCTCTACAGATGATAGGAGAAAGAAGACAGAAGAGTTGCTTGTATGTTCATCCATCACATTCCTTAGCCCATTACACATATTGATGTTTCAGTTACTAAAGCAAATACCATATGTTGTTGAACATCTCAGTGGAAAGCTCAATGAGGAATCCAGTTAATGACAGCTAACAAGAGTAATCAGACAGAGGAGACAGCAAACATACATTCATATTCCTATATCTGGGGCCAGTAAATGACTGCACTGCATTGCAGATGAGATGCAAGTCTCTAAGGAAAAGGAAATCAAACTGGTGTTTTAGTATTAAGACAATTAAACACACTACAGCTGTGAACAAGCAAAATAATCAAAATTGTGGTTCAGCTCTTCATTGGAGAAAATTTCCAATTTCTGACCTAAGCGTCCAGCCCTGGTGTTCATTGTTTAACACGGATCTGATCCAAAATAATGAACAGGCAATCACAACTCAGACCAGGAACGGCTACACTCAAACAATTCCTGTGCATAAAGCTATGGGAAAATATCAGGGGCCAAATTAATTGCTAATGATTTCATAAATGACAGTCATACAGAGAATACACCTACGATGTGCTCTGGAGCTTCAGATACTGGAGGACTAAGCTCCAGGTTCTGTTCATAAGTAAGCTGCTGCCACCTGTCCTGTAGGCTTACTTCTACCTGTAAAAGCCTAGGAGGATCCTTCATGCCTGCAGTTAAAGCAAGGTCTTTTACCAGGGATGTGTGAATAATAATTGCTATAGTTAACTGGCCAAACTGTGATGTTACAGAGAAAATCAGCATACTCCAGAATTTTTTGTATATTTGCTGATAAAAATTAAAAAGGAGGGGAAAATTTATTTTGAAGTATAACACTCTCATTTAACACAAGCACAAAGTTGTATTTAGGAGATTCTCACAATTTTCATTATCATTTTTACCTCCTGAACACTAAATTTTGGATGTCCCTCCCCTTTTTCTCCCAGTTTACGTTCTCCACAACGAACTTAAAAAGCCAAACTCAAACATTCTTCTCCTAAATCTTTTCTTATTTAAGATCACACAGGACTGAGATGTTTCCTTCTGGAACTTTCATAAAAAGAAAGCAGCAGAAAGTAGCTCTATTAGTGTCAGGGTAACTACCCTGCATGTTCATCATGTAAGTTAATGGAGAATTTGGTTCATAATTATTAAAACCCTGTATTTGTCAAAACTGTAAAAGCAAAAAAAGCTTCTATACCCAAAGAGTATCCCCTTGCAATCCATATCTCTAAACATACAAATTAACCTAAGAAGAATAAGACTACACCATAATGACTGCAGAAACTGCAAGTGTGTCAAATGTGTAAAGCAATTCTTCGGAGGTACAACGCTGGAGCTTGTCATGGCAACTCTTCTCACTCCTTCCCACTGATTTCTGGCAAGCATTTTTAAATTTCTCAAAGCATTTTTACTCCTCTTACACAATGTGAATGATATCACCAAGAAGTGAAGAGCAAGCAACAACATCACTGTGCAGCCACTTCAGATAGAAGACTGAAGATACACGTGGCCTATGCATGTTGTGGAGTTTATGCTGTCACAAGCACAACAGTCCAGGCAGTAAAAAAAAAGCCTTTTCTTTTTTTTTTTTTTTTACCTCTGTACAAGACATTGTATGATGTTGAGTTATTAAAGTTTACTGAAAGGCTCTAGGCAAGAACCAGCTTAAAAGGCCTGGGAACCTGAGGGGTCTGAGAGTTTATAATCTCCATTACTCCTGCACACAAATTTTATGCCAATAGTCTCTCCTCACACTTGCCTTCTAAAGATCGAGCTTGCTGCCCATGCATCTCTTCACGGTCAGAGTATGGAAGTGTTCTGATTAGTAACAGGAGGATTCTCAAGATGAGGCTCCCAGAGTACCTTTAGAAAATAGATTTAGAAAAAAAGCCTGTCTTCTCCATCTGCACTGCAGTCACAATTTTGTTCCACTCATAGTATTCACTGTTCTCTCCATACCATGCCACATGTGCCATGAATATTCCAGAGCGCCTGACTGCTCCCCAGCTGAAGTTATACAATCTAAAGCTCCTTTAACTCAACATCACCCTCAGAAATCTCTCTGTGACAGACCATGATGCATTAAATACACGATGCAATCAGCTGACAGGATTTTAAGTCAGCTAATAGGATTTCTGCCCACAGCTTTGAAATACATGTGGGTTTGCTGCACAAGACAAGCTTCTGACAAAGCAGTTGAAAAAGGCACAGCAATGTACCATTTGTCTGTCATCAAGCACAGGGGTGAAACGGAAGAGAGGAGTTTTCCCAGGATCAGAGCTGCCTCTGGCTTTTATGTGAAGCCCACGAAATGCTTCCCTGCTTCCAGCAATGGGTATGTGCTCATGGGGAATTCTCTGCTCACAGCCAGCTTCTATGGAAAGGAAGCCCATTTTCAGTCTTAAAGGCATCTGTGAAGATTCATGGTTTACATCCAGTCTCCTTCTCCAGGAACAGTGTCGTCTCAGAGCACATGTCCCTAGTTCAAGGTCCTTTGAATACAATGACTTCACATTAAATTGACCACATTTTTGCATGAAGAAACGGTGTTCTGGGATACACTGTTCTGTGTTCTATTTTATTTCAATAGAAGTAAAATTATTCTGCCAAAGACAGAAGTCCAATGACCTATGCATAGAGCTGAAGGAAGACATCAATACTCATCAATTTCTGATTTAGGTCCTGTGAGTATTCTAGTCTGTTCCAAGGGAAAGTGTTTGTGGGCAGGAAACTATTCTACAATTAACAATATGTAAAGTCCTACAAATATCCCACAACTCCAAAGGACAGTAACCAAAACCACGCAAACCTAAATCTGCAAATCACAGGCTGGCAGCTTGTGAAAGGCAGGTGTTTTATGTCCATACAACTCACATTTAAATGCAAGTGCTTGTGTTTTTAACGCAATGATCTGACCATACTCGCCACATTGCAATAACATTCATCTACAGTTACAGACCTCACAAAGGCTGGCAAAGGAATAGTCAGTTATGAGATACTGCTGGTGTTTGAAAGAACTCCCTGTGCAATATATGAATTACCATAGGACAGTTTCACCAGTCCTTCAAAGGAATGTCACATAAACACCTACTGTGTTGCTCTCTACAACTACGGATCAGTTATGGTAGCTCTATTCCGTTCAATACACATCAGTGTACACTTGTGAAACCACATGAGGTTCCCATGGCTCACTTCTCGAGCTTGTCCTTGCCCCTCTGGATGGCATCCTGTCCTTCAGGTGTGTCAACAGCACCACTCAGCTTGGTGCCATCTGCAAGTTTACTGAGTGTGCACGCAATCCCTTTGTCTATGTCATTAATGAAGATATTAAATAATAACACTGGTCCCAAAACAGACCCCTGAGAAACACCATTTTTCATTAATGTCCATCATGACTCTGAGACATTGACCACTGCCCTCTGGATAGATGATCTGAATGTAACAGAAACATTCTATCAGCACAGAGCACGGCAGAAGAGTACAGCCTCTCGTACTGTTTCAGCATAAAAGTCCACTCTGAAAGAAATCACTCACAATAACAGCTCAGCATAACAATTCTCCTTTCAGGTTTCTGTCAGTGTTGCCCCTTTTCCCAGTCATAGCACCCATATGAAAAAGGGGATCCAGGGCATGTAAAATTCACCCCCTGTAGAAGGTGAGATTTGTTGCCGGGGGTGGAACTGCTTCTTGGGTCACATGGCAAAGGTTCAGGCACCAAAATCTTCAATTCTCGGACTCAAGTACTCCCAAGCATTTAAGGACACAGGACATGCAGCCATCACTACCTGACTGCTGCAGAATCAAAAATGGGGAAAAGGTCACGTGTTCTACCATCAGAATTTCCTCAAAGTAAACACCCTATCAACATGGCTGATCTCTACCACATAACACCTTACTGTGCACTCGTAGTAAGAGTAACGCAGCTGCTGCTTTTGAAACGAGTCAGACCTTTCTTCTTGCTCTTTTGGTTCTTGCACAGGAAACAGAAGCAAATTCTCAGATAAAGCATTTCAGACTACACAGATCAAAAGTAACCCACGGATGAAAAACATTCCCAGAGCACTAGTACAAGGTGGTGCATGAAGAATACCTCCACAGGTACGTGGATGCCATTCCTAATACCCTCATGGAGAAAAGTTAGAGAAATCTAAAGTCAAAACCAGTGCTAAGTAATTACAGTGAAGCCTAAGTCAAAAGCATACGTTTTAATCTTCTGTACACTTTTACTAAATAAAAGAGTGTGTAAAGCACAGTACTTCAATAGCTTAAGGAGTTGGGGAATCTGCAATCTGCAGTTCCTTAGTAAATATGCAGCAATTTTAACCAGCAAATTGGGCAGAGATTGAGTTAGACAGCAATGACCAGAACTGAATGAAACAAATGCCAAGTCACTATCAGTGGCTGAAAAAACAGTGATGATTTTACTGGTTTGATAATGCAGATTTATCAGCATATTTGTCAGAGCACACCTCACATTGCTTAAGGGGGCTGCTCTTCACAGCTGTTTGCAGCTGTAGATTAACAGCACCGCTCTTTTCTTTAGAGGAAAAAGTGTGTTGGAGTTGTGGGGGAAGACTACAAGAGGGATCAGTAAATGTTGTACACAAGCAACTCACTTATACATTTGCTGGGAGAAACCTCACTCCTACTGTTTGGAATTTGGTCCCTAGTAGTTACAGAGAAAAATTAGGACCTAGAACTGAACTGATTTCACTAAGTCACTAAATTATAGCTTTGTTGTTTGCCACACAAGAATGCTAAGGATGGAAACGCGCAAGTGCTGCACACACAAGGAAAACAGAAAGACTGGGTAGGTATATTTATTTATCTATTGGTGAGAAAGTCAGAGCAACACAAAACGTGGAAAATACATTTACCCAGAAGGAAGTGTTCTCTCAAGGGCCAGTGCAGGACCTAAAAGCCATGTAAAATGAAAGGAAACACTAATCTTTACAGGCTTCAACACATCTAAATAATGAATGAGCTTGTGTCAATATTCTGCTCATTTTATTCAAAAGGCAGTGACTGGACTTGACTGACACTAAAATATGTCATAGGCAGAATGGGATATATAATAGAATGGGAACTGAAAACTGCATTGCTATCAATCAGTTGCTGAAAGCAGTATTCAAAGCATTGGCTACAGCTTCCTTGTGCCAGACAGAAAACACAACTTGTAACAGAAGACGAGATTAATGCACTAGACTAGACACCCTGTGAATGTCTACAAATGCAAAACTGTTGCATGTACATAAGTAAGTTAGTTCACCTGAGATTTTTCCCCTTTTCATGTCTTTTCATTGACAGTAAATCTAGAGATGGCACTGTGTTTGATAGTTAAAAAGCTGTCATGCTGTATTGCCTCACATTTTCATGGGCTATTTAACAGAGCAAAGGACATCACGGTGTTCAACACAAATGTGCAGGAAAGCTCTTCTGCAGATTCAGCACACTTGGAAAATTTAACATCTATATCGTGTACAAGACAGATTCCCAGATGTAAGCTGCACTTACATCTTCTCTGGGGTCACATCCAGCCACAAGGAAATTCAGAGCAGTACCAGCAAAATAAAAAAATTGCAAGGTCTAAGTCCACTTTAGTACAGACTTAACAATAATCAAATTTGCTTTAATGCTCCACTGCTTGTCGTTTTAACTTCTTAAATAATTTCACATGATCATGAGAGATGTAAAAGTAAATTTAAAAAAAAGGTACACAGATGCAAAGTCATTTAGAGAGCAGTACTGTATAAAACTCCTATATATGAGTACTCATAAACACTCTTGGGTAACAAAATAGTGCATCTAACAGGTAACTGATACCAGAGAGTAAACATGGCATTTTATTGAAAGATGATACAAAAGGATAGAACTGATATGATATGGCAAAATTAATAAGTAGATGATAAAAATCTGTGAAAATATACTCTTTCAGACTTCTATAGTCAATAAAACTGTTGCTGCTGATTCATCACATGCTGTAAGATAACTGAACTGATTTCACTAAGTCTTTATTGGGACCTGCTTGTGTTTTCTCAGGCTATTTATAAGAAAAACATGAGTTTCTGCATTTATACTTTGGCATCTGAGTAAGACTAGTGGATTCGAACTCTACTTTTTTTCTGTCTAACCTGAGAGGCATGCAAGGATGGAAGCTCTTTTTCTGGTTATACCAATCATTCAAGCTCTTTAGATAAGCAAAAATGTAATTTGTTATGACGTGTTCTAAGGAAGATACTATATTCATTTATGCAAATGAGGCCTGGTTTTATCTGAGGAGGAAAGACATAATGGTCATGAAACACCTCACAACGACGTCCTGATTTCATAGTAAAAAACACCCGTGAATCAAAAACATGTCAGAACTTACAAGACATGAGTTAACTTGCATTTACAAGTTACCTATCTTTGAGAAATAACAAATCCCCACCTATTTTGTTTCAAGCACTGCAAACTGCTCTTTTAAGAAAGCAATGGCTGGGAGTATCTTAATGTATATCCTAAAAGAAAAACGGGCAAAAAAAAATCTGCATTTATCTGCACTTATATCTGTGTTCACATCTTACATATGTATCTACTGAGCATTTATGCCATTATTGATTTAATACTGCAATCACAGCCCAGTGTTAATAATTCAATGCCAAACTTACATACAATTTCCTGGTACAAACGAGCCCTGATTAAAGCCATTCACATTTAGATTTCCAGCTGCTACTTGGGATTTCTATTCTTTAGTAACATTTTTCTTCAGGTACAATGCTGCATTGTAGTAGCAGATCTATAATCATCTCCCTTCACAGCAAGCAGTGGGAGAACCTCATGCTCTCACACATTTCAGTAATCATTTAGTCATATACATTAATACCTAATTTATGTGCCCACTTACCATTTTGCAGTAAAAACTTAAAACAGTGAGCAGTAAGTTGGATAAAATTGCATCTTTAGGAAAATATAAAACTAATTTAAAAAAATATTCTTAAGGGAGGGGAAGGAACTTCTTTTGAGAGCACAAAGCTGTCACGACAGGTGACTCATGTTGGGCTGCATTAGTCATATCATGGCACATTATATAAGCAATTGACACAACATAAACTGACACATCACAACATGGCTTGTCAGCAGCGATATGTATAAAGCCAAGCTTTTTAAAGAAAATACAGGGAAGAAAGTATTGTGGGTTTCATAAACACCGCTTAGGAAGACAAAAAAATGGTGTGAAACATTCTGTCGCAAGTTATATTTTTGTAAGAGCACATTCTGCTTACCCTTATCATCATGGAGGATTTGAACCGAGTAGACTTACTGATCTCGATGGGCTGAAGTCCACCAGCACCCCGAACACTTTAATGCTGACAGCAAATTTTGTTTGGCATATTTAGCAATTTTGGTGTTTTCTGAAATGACGTGATGATGTTCCCTTAGGTTACAGCACAGCCACATGAAGACCCTGACCCACTGGGCAGCCCACACAGGAGCCCCATAAACCTGCACTGTACTACGCCATGGGATATTCCCCAGGCAGGTGTAAATGCAGTCAGGATTTAACACAGGTGTCCCTGGGTGAGGCAGGACCCTCCTGGCAGCTGAAGGGAATCTCTCCTCGTGCTGGTAGAGAAATGGGAGGGAACAAACCCAAACAGGCAGGAGGGACACCTGAGCACAGAGCTCAGCCAGGTGTTATTCCTGATTTCCCATTTCTGGGAGCTGCGTATCAGCATTTTCATGTGGGGCTGCAATTCAGTAGGTACAGACTTCAAAGGGATGCTGAAGTGAGTCCGTGTATCTGCACAAGCCCCTCTGATGGGCCCTTGACGGGAATGGCCACATTTCAGCTGTGTCAGGGGCTTTCCTCAGAGCCTCTATTACAGTTCACTGGGCTAATCTGGGTACTTAATAAAAAATGTACTGTGACAGCTCCCAAATTCCTGCTCTTAGGATGATGAACTTGAAATAGTTTATCATTACTACTATTTCTGGCATCAGCTCTGAGTTTCACAAAAACATAATTAGAAGGCAGGCTGGTGGAGGCCAGATTGCATCATATGTTCACACTCATGAACATACAAAGAGGGGTTTTGGTTGTTTTTCATTAAAAATCTGGCTTCTTATATAGCTGCTTCAGGGGATTATAGTTAAATGCTGAAATGTAATTAAATAGGAAATAGTGTTGAAATGCAGCTATTCAAATCACAAATCAGAGCACACATATCCCTCCAGAGATCAAACACAAGTCCAGTTACATTTTCCAAACCTGGAAAACCTCAAGCCTGCATATTAACACATCAAGACACTTTTGAAGGTACACCTGACATAAAAAGTGAAAGTGCCAAGCTTGGGAAAGTAATTTACCTGATCCTGACACGCTCACAGCCCCAGTGTTCAGTCACTGGCTCCGCAGAAATGTCAGGGATCAGTGACGGGACAGGGCAGGGAAGCAGTATGTGATACATGACATTGAACCTCAGTGTATTCTTTCCATTTCCTATGCAGCAACCCACTTACCCCTGTGGATTCAAATGCTTAACCAAAATCCCAGCCCAGGCAAAGCTTGGAGAGAATCTGAAATGACCTGAAAGGCTGCAGAGGACACTGCTGTTTGCAGTGAGAGGTTGTAGTGCAACCACTTCAGAATGCAGAGACCTCACTACAGTCTGCCTGTCCAGGCAGAGGTTTGTTTACTAACCGTGGTACATCCTTCCTAGCAGAGGCAAGCATTTGGAAGGGAAGAAACATTCAAGCCATGGGATGCTACTTGGCACAGAGGATGTCACTTCTAATAGGCTACACAGTGGCAGTCACTGAGGAAGATAATATCAACCTTCTGATTTCCAGTGCTTGCCACAGATCCACTGGTGGGTGGTTTTACACGCTCCAGATCCTCCCTGCTTGCTTGGGGATTTATAAATCCAGTAGAACTTTTGAAATGGAAATAATAAACACTTAGTGTGAAAAGATACTCCTGTGTGCCTCTGCAAGTAACATGAGGTCTCTTCTATTTTTCCACTTAAACTATATTTGATAGCAATTTTTAGAATTAAAAACTGAAAAGAACTGTGGAGCTTTATTCACTAACCACATTCGTTTTCTTTTTTCCTTTCCTCGGAATCACAGAATATTCTGAGTTGGAAGGGATCCACAAGGATCATCGAGTTCAACTCTTAAGTGAATGGCCTTTAATGAAACCTTTTCCCAAACCAAGATTACAACACACTATGTCTTGAAAATTCTCCAACAGCCAAACTGCTGCGAGTGCTGCTCACTTTTGTCAAGCTGAAATGAATTGCATGGTTAGAAACATCCTTTCTGCAACTCATTCCCTCAGAGCCCATTCCTCTGTTGTTCCGAGGGCTGCAATGCATTGTGTGTTCCTCATCCCTTCACTGTGTAGGTGGCAAACTCATGGGCACACTAAATATGCCTACTTGATCATCTGCACAACCCTTCAGAGTGCATTGCACGCTTCATTTCCCATCGGGCTTTTACAGATGAACGCTAACTTGGGCCAAAATAACCTGAAACAAAATTATGTCACCCTCACAGAAGGCTTCGTCATAATTTACAACAGTGAGAGAAGCCTCCGAGAGAAATAGCTTTCCTTTTCTTTGGGCTTCTTTTTTTTATTTTATTTTTATTTTTGGTATTTGAACTGGTAATAGAGAAGAGGAAAAAAGCTGTGGCAATGTGATCAGCCCAACCTAAGGGCAATGCCTTTTTACTCATCAGGCTATATTTAGAACTGCCACTTGCTAAAAACACTGTCACCTAAAATGAATTTACAGAAGAGGCTTTGCATTATGTGCATGGCCTGAAGCACTTATACTGTAACATCCCAGCAACCAAAATGAAAGTGGGATTGTACAGTCTAATATTAGATAATTTGTACCACTTTCATACAAATTTTAGCATTTAGCATTAATATGCTCTTTTGCTAAGGAGCTCCCTTTCCATTTTGTTCCTAAACAATGTGCCTGATCTTGCTGTGTCTGTACTAAAACACCACAGTCTTTTGCAGTCAGAATGATACTAATTTCAGGATATAAACAAACCCACAATTTCTGCAGTAAAAGCAGTGCTCAGACATAGGAATACTGAGCTTATTCTTTAAGTTACTGCTTAGGTGTTTGTTTTTTGTCTTTTTACAGCAGAAAATTCAAACTAAAAGAAAAAAAAAGGCATTTTTTTTACTTTCATACATCACACTCACATGAACATAGAGCAGACTTCATCTGCAAGTGAGTCCAGCCTTCTCTCTCCTGTTCCAGAATCAACTCTTTTCCTCCTTGAATCCTGTTGATATCTTTCTGCACATCCAAAGTTCACTCAGATACTAAGGAATGAAAATGTATTAGCCACAGATGACCCCAGGGTGGATCCATTGCTAGCTAGAGTGAAAGGCAAAGATGACACATCTGCAGGAACAGAATGAAGCAAAGCATGTGCCTCCAAATTTTAGGACATAAGCTGCGTGTCTGAGAGACTTTGTGGCAATCCCCATTCCCAGCATTCCCAAATACGAAATTCTCAGCGGCCAAACTAACTACAAGTTTCTACATTAAATGCATTTTCCTTAATGTTATCCTGTTAGGTTCTTGGTGTTCAGTGCAGATGATGCCTTTGAGGACATTTTCAGTGAACAAGGAAATAACAAAAATTTCAGAGAATGGAAAGAGGTCTTCAGGAAGTGACTCAAGTTGTTCTATGCTGCTAATGATAAATTCCCTGCACACAAATAAGCTGACTGTGAATTAACATTTGGGATGGCAGCTTTAAAATCCAGGAGGACAAATATAATGTAATAGCTTCAACAGTACTGATCTACTATCCCACAGAAATGTCTGAAGCTAAAGATGCCTCACGAGGTGAAAAATGCACTCCCAGTGGAACTTTACTGTTCAAAGTGAATTTGACTGCATGTTCCTGTCTAGGAGCCTCTCTATTAATAAGTGGATTAGCTGCATCCTTTAGTCATAAAATAAAATAGAAAATTGAAATAATTGTTGTCCAAATCCACAATGTTGTTCCCATGTCTCAGCATCCTGAGTGCTGGGACTGCGAGATGCACATTTCAATTGCTGAAGGCCTTTGACAGCCCATAAAACAAAAATAGAAATGCCTGTAATGTATTTTAATCAGGAACAAAAAATATTTTACATGGATAAAGACATCCCTTGAAATGCAAGCTCAGGGAAACAGGGGAAATTACCTCCAAAAATCATAGCTGAAATTCAGAGTGTGGTTTCCATTTCTTTCTCAAGGCAAGGGTAAGCCATCCTACTAGGACAGAGGGCCTATGGATTTTCTTTGGGATGACAGACAAGGACAGAACAATTCCGTGTAGCCATGTTTACTGTTTGCCAGTTGAATGTGGTGTTAGGCTTGAGAATCTAACCCTTGTTGAAAAGAAAACTTATGAACTAATGAGCTCATTGATAATTGGAAAGCTCTGCGTTTGTCCTGATCTTCGTGCCGACAACCTTACACCCTTATTTTTTTGGAGGAACTGTTCATGAAATATTTCACTTCCAAACTGAAATAATTCACTTCAGATGCTTCTCTTGAAGAAAAGATTACGTAGTCTGTAGCCCAGTTCTGCATGTTTTTGAATCCACATGGAACAAACTCAAGGGCTTCACGAGGCCTTAATTCTATTCCTCATAAAATAATATTAGTGGCCAGTATATAAAATCATAGCATTTCATCATGCTCAAATACTTTTTTTAGTCACTACATTGACTGCATAAATTTACTTTAACACATATATTACCTCCCATACAAGAAGTAGGGCAG
>JAYRBT010000177.1:1213287-1256355 GCA_036023395.1 Myiotriccus ornatus
ACTTTTTTTAGTCACTACATTGACTGCATAAATTTACTTTAACACATATATTACCTCCCATACAAGAAGTAGGGCAGACAACTGAAATAGCGAAGTTTGGAGCATATTAAAGTAAAAATTGAAGGATCCCCACACTTTAAGCTTTGCAACTGTGACTTGGACCATGGAAGAATTGTCCTGGGGATAAGAACTTGTCATTTATGCAAAAGACAGTAAATGCTTAATGGCAAAAGTTCAGTGTCCTACAGAAATATCCAGATGAACAGACTTGACTACCAGCAGTTGGAGAGGAAGACTCCCTTCAGTTTGTAGGACCCTACTAACAAAGCTCTGCCACTTTCAGTGCCCAGCTGAGCCCTTGGAAATCTATTTTAGATAATTCAGCATATTGACTTCATTAAATAAATTAAATGACATAAATTAAACCATAACACTGTCCCAAAATAATACTTCTGTGTCAGCCACACCAAGTATATTCCAGATTTTCTCCATGTCCCCCAGTACTTCAGATCTCAGAATAATGGCCTTTCAGCATGAGTACATCACAGAGGAGGGCACAGGCAAAGACTCTTGTCACCACCTTTCATGTAACCCAAATAGGGCTACTTATCTCTTGTTTACAATTAAAATGTTTAATGAAAGAGTTCAGTTTCCAATACACAGATGAAGCAGGGGAGGATCAGCAAGATCTTTATCCCCAGTACTGCTCACACATCCCTATTCCTCTTTCAAACAGATTAGCACACATAGGGTTCAGCTCCCTTCTGGGTCCAGTATTTTCCATGGCATACGCCACTCACGCACTGAGCCATGCTGCAAAAACCTGAAAACTAAATTTCTTAGGGGTGTTGTGACTTTGTATGAGCTGCCACAATGAGGACTCTTCCCCTTCACTTCCATGAAACCCCCTTATCCACGTTCACCACGCAGTAAAACAGAAGCCTGGATCCGAACAGCTACCCCACGATTTTAGGGGGAAGTTATGAAGTCTTCAACTTGTTCCAGAAAACATTTTTTCTTAGAGCAAACTAAATCAAGATATGAGGCTCTCCAAACCACCAGGGCTTGTTTTTTTTTTTCTCCTAGACTTTTGTATCTGGGTCATACAGTCATGTAACATCCTTGGCTGTGATCGCAACTATTGATTCCAGTGCTGGAAGTGACAGAATAAATGGTGTATAATAACAGCAGTGCATGAAACAGCAAAAAGGGTAGACCAGGTCAGTCTTTAATTGGTAGGCACATGCTTGCTGAGAGTAACAGCAAGAACTCTGCCCTAAAAAAAATGAAGACTTTGTTTACGACAAAGAAGTTTACATCTAAAAAAACAATCTCCTGACTGAAAAGTTATTAATAAATGTTTTTCTTTTGCATGCCCAACCACACTCGAAAAATTTAGTCTAAATTAATTTCTAAAATTATTTAAACAGTATTAAATCTCTGTGCATACTATTTTACTAAGGATTAAAGAAAATATTTTTAAACTGATTCAACTTATTTCAAGAGAGTCAAACCAGTGCTGTAGAAGACTGCATGGCTTCTCAGTTCTTTTCAGAATATTGCTGGTCTGGATTTGGTTTTTTAATTTTGCTCTTTAGAAAGGAAAAAAAATTTGTAATTGTTCCATCATAAAAGAGGTGCATGCCCAGTGTTATTAATGGTAGAAATGGCCCTGTTTCCAGTTCTCACGTGCTTTGTGCTGGTCATCCCCCCAGAGGTCTGTAAATCCTATGGCGCTTCACAAACTGATGTTTCTCTTTGATACACCTGAAATCTGAGCTATCGATTGCTCTGAAAATGAGGACCAAGGATCAAAAATAGTGTTTTAGGCTAAATAAGACCAAAAAACTTGGGGAAAGGGCTTTATAGGCTCAGAGGCCCAAATCACAAAGGGAATCTTGTACTAGGTGCGCTGGGCAGCTGGTATGCAAATTCCATGTATTGAATGACAGTAATGGGGCTGAAAATAAATCATTTATAGATTACAATCATCTATGATTTTGAGTAAAGTTTACTAGTCATCGAGAAAGATTTAGGCTCACCATTTATACAACCACTTTCACTTCAGCTATAATATACCACAGAGCTGTCATCAACCCTCAAACAAAACAACTTTGCTATTTACCAAGTCTTCTAGTTATGTGTAAAATAATTGAAATAGAACTCGCTACTGTGGAATATAATGTTGATTCCTTCAGAGCTTTATTATCTAGAATACAATTTTTGTCAAAAATTTTAGTATCAAGAGTTGTGCGGAATAGGCCATGGCCAGAACCATACTGGGGTAGGGCATATTTTTAATATATAATAAAGTAATCGCAAGTAAAAATTACAGCGTGACTTTAAAATATAAGATCAGCAAATGTAATTCATTAAATTCCTCTAATTAAACCAGCCTTCCTTACAGAAAAGTAGTGGAAAATGAAAGACAAGCAGCAGCTCAGGCACCTGTTAAAATTGGTTTGTTCAGGACAGTGCTCTCATATTTCTATTAATTATGCTGCATAAACACAAGCAGCGCTGATTAGAGACATTCTGCTGAACACACTGTAACAATGGCACAATGGCATTTAAATGCTTTATTTTATCTTTATTACCTCGGGGTAATGAATTGTAATGTAAAGAGCTGATGAGTAATTAAACTCATCAACTGTGGATTCAGAGATATTTTTAGTGTCATATGATGGAAAATCCTCTCAAGAGTAGCAAGGATGTATTTTCTCAGCATATATTATATTCCTTAACAGGTCCCATGAGGGAGCACTTCGAACTGTTTCTAAATGCTGAAATCAGAAAAGAGCACTGTATTGATCTTCATTTTTTATGTCTTCCCTGCACTGGATCAAGAACATTAGAACTTCTTGGTGAGCTAAAGCCATTTTCTGCTTTCTGAGGACCAACTGGGATACAGTGCATCTTCTGCCCACAGATACCCCTTTCATGTCATCAGATGATGCTACTAAAATAGTCAAGGTCTGTCCTAAAGCTTTTTATATTGCTCCAAAAAATTCCTTCTAATTTGCACCTTAAATTCATCCAAGACTATTTTACAACTATATTTATAAATCTATATTTATAAATCTATATTTATAAATATACTATATTTATATGTCTTTGTTAATGTATCAGGCTTTAATGAAACAGTAAATTTCATTCTTTGTTCTGAGCTTCTCAGAGCACTCAGACAGTGCAATCACAGGCCCTTTCAGCTTCCAATCTGCTGAAATAAAAAGTTCAAACTCTTTTAGATTTCACTTAGATGAAACGCTATGGTGACCCCAGATGGACTTTTCAGTACGTCCCTCTACTCAGCTCACCTATCCAATAGCATTCCAAATAAAATCTTCCTAGCACTATTTACAACCACAATCGTCTCGGATGGAAACACCTGTTCTTAGGCATTCTGGGATTTTTTTATTACTTTTTTTTTTTCTTTTTTTAAGCTAAAGAAGATTGATTGCACAGGGTAACTCAACAAGCAATTAATACACTTCAGTCCTTTTTCAGCTGAGGAACTCAGAGCTTTCAAAGAAAAATCCTTCTGATTAGTTCCCAAAAGCTTGCCTATGCACCATCTGTTACACTTTGTCCCAGATCTTCCAAGAGAATTTCCTGGAGCATCCAGACCTGATATTCCAGTCTTCCTTTGCAATGACAGTCCACACTGGGACATTACAGATACAGCTTGTTTAAGGGCCGTAAGACAAGTATTTATTACAAACCATAAACATGGGAAATAGAAACAGTGAGCTGTAAGCAGACAACAGGAAATGGTGCAAGGTAGGATGAAAGTGTGCCTACAAAATGAGCTACAGCAACCACAAACTGCAAACAGTGATTTATCATAATGGCAAACAAAAATCAGCAACAATAACCTGCCCCTTTGGCACCCTCACAGCATGCAGCAATAATGAAAAAAATAACGCAGAAACCACTTCCTACTCTCTTAAACAGGAACGTCAATGAATGCTTGGTTCTACATCCTGACCCTCCTACTGAATGGGCATTAAGCCCAGCTGGAGCTTCACAAGTGAGCCAGGCTCATCCCTGCAGAGCAGCACTGGCACCCAGGAACTGAGGAACAGCCAGAGCTGCCACTCAGCCCTGCCCCTGCAAGCTGGGCACCTCTCACACCTGGCAGTCACTGGAGGGGATGTGGAGGAGGCTGAGCTTTTCTGAGTGACAAGCACAGAGCTCAGAGAGAGGGAGAGTGAAGGGACAAGTCGTCAGTCATATGGCAGCTGGCAGATCTTTTTGCTACTTCTTGAAAATCACACACTTCCACTTCTTTATCCAGCCTGATGCTGCCTTCATATTGCTTTGGGGACTTTTCCTTCTCTCAGCCGTATTCAGCCAAATGTCTGCCAGAAGAACTATCAGTGAGAGCTGATGCTCTTTGCTCTCTATACCGGAAATGAACGATTAATTTTTTCAGACATTATCTACCTCAGGCTTGGAAATCCACCTAAAGTTCCAAACAGCCTGCTAAGCATTCACTTCTTTCATATTATGTCTGTGTTCCAGATTGCACCTCAGAGCAAAAATGTGATTGCTTGGTGATTCAGGAATTCCATTCCAGTCTTTACACTTTGCAAGACACTCCACTGTACTCCACCTTTTTGGTCTCTTTCTTACAGCTCTGTAAGCATCCAGGGAAAAGCAACTTCTGGTCTCAGTGGGGTACTCTTGAGGAGCTGGTGACATCTCCTGATTAGCGGGTAGGAGTAATAAAAAGGATATCTCCCAGTACAAAAAGCTCTGTAGTAGTGCTAAACAATTTTTAACTGCAGTGTCGTGTACATCCATCTTCTATTCTAATATAAAATGTACCTTACTGTATTTTTGTTACACCTTTGTCATCACTTCTGTGCTAATCTCTCACAGATGTTCTAGCTATTGTGCTATTCCTAAAAACAGTCCATTCATCTTGCTTCTTTTTTGGGATGTAGGTTGGTGTTCTCTTTTGATTTTTAGGGTGTTGGGGGGTTTTGTTTGTTTTTTGGGGGGGTTGGGAGGGGATTTTTTTGGTGGGTTTATGTTGGGTTGGTTTCTTTTGGGATTTTTTTGGTGGTGTTTCATTCCAGCTCAGTTTAGAACTCACTGATGAAATAAAGCATAGATAATGCACCAGAAAATTACTAGAAATGTTCTATTGCTTGTTTATCCTGGCCAATACAATCAGCCTCTGTTTTGAAATCACCTTACCTGGAAAGAGGACCAGTACTTCATAGTGTAACAGATGAGTTCTTTACTGTGTGAGAATCTCATCATTTCAAGTCAATGCATGATTATTAATTCCTGAGACATTTTTGTGATATTCTATTTAGAGAACTCTCACCTGTGAAATGGTATTTTCATCTGTAATAGCCTCACCATGAGAGAAGAATAAAACTGACCTTCTGAAGAGTTGGTCTTCCCTGATCAAAGCACTTTCCCCCTGCAGAAAACACATATTTTTCAGCTCCTCAAGGAGACATTCTTCACATCACACCTTTGCGTGAGGCTGAAATAATACCATGCCCTGTTACACTGAAGTATTGAGAAATTATTAGTATTTAAAAACAAAAGTATATTTTGGTGCAATTACCAAGAACTATATTGTGATTCTTCCTCTGCTACATATAAGAAAAATGTGCTAAAAAATGCCCATGGGCCGCTGCATACGGTAGATGAAGCATGAGAATGGGAGCTGTGTTCCTCTGCATTCTAGTCCTAGCTTTGACAATCATCATCTTGCTTCGGGCAAATCACTCGGAACTCTTTGGATGCAGCTTCTCTATCTACAAAATAATAAAAAATATTTTACTGTCTAAAGCTTTCACCGTAAATTAAAGGCTAAGAGAACTATTATATCTGAATTAAAAGGAGCTGAAAACAAGTTTTAACTGCAGATTCTGAGCCAAACTCAGCCCGGTGGTAACCAAATGTAATCCAGATGAAAATCACCAGGATTTCATTAAAAGCCTCGCAGAGGCTTTTTTGACTGCACAGATTGACAGAGCAACACCAGACCCAGAGGGCTCAGTTAATTAAGCAGGTTTATAGGGAAACAAGATTATAAATTGATGAGCTGAGTTACAGACTTACAGCTGAAATGAACGTGCGTTTGTGCGCGTGTGAGATAAGAGTTTAACTCTCCTGGAGTTTCATCACAATAGCTCTGTCTTCCCATTCTGCCACCTAGTTTTTCCCTTCTCTGCAGTTTCCCCGGTTTCTCACACATCCCCAGACTCCTAATACTCCCTTTCAAAAGGCAGTGCTATGCATTCATGACTCATGGAAAAGCAGAAAAATGCTGAGTCTGATAGGACACTCGCTGCACCTCGGTCAGAGCAGGGACTCAACAGCGCACTAAGATAGAAGTACTTGCAGCCCATGTGAGTCTGGGCTTACATATCCGCAGTGCCACTGATTTTTGCTCCATTTTATTTTAGAGAGCTTCCTTCATTCCAGCTAGCATAGAAACAGATCTATTTACCTACTTTGGTTTTTAAAAGGTCACCTTTCCCTAGGACACAATTCGGAAGTTCTATTTTATTACAAAAGCTTTAAAGTGGAAAAGTGGAAGCACTGTGCTTCTGTTCAACTTTTATAGCTGCCTGTTTTTTACTTAAAAGTACCTGGATGACAAAAAATCTAGGAATTCATGCATAAATCATTTTTTTTATATAATATAAATTACATTTGCAGTAAAGGGTAATAAAATCAAGAGGAAACACTACATGGACTAGATTTCCCTGAAGAATCATAATACCTGAAATTCAGACTTTATCTCTTCTGCCACAGCTTAAGTTGAGAAAAAATAATCTGAACAAGCCATTACATAAATCCAAGAGAGAACTGCATGATAAAAATCTCTAACTGCAACCCACAACTATCCAAACCGCTATGAAAAACATATGTTTGACATAAAAATAACTGGCATTATGTTACCGTGCAATGAAATCTCAGAATAAGTCACAGTTAATTATACATTCAGGGGAAAAAAGTGAATAATTTAACCCACATCTCAGATAAACTCGAACAAAGCGAAAAACATCCATCACCCCATCGTATCCCTGCAGGGTATTTCTACATAACCGCAAAAGGAATAAGCAACCAAAGGCCTTATTCTTTACTAATTGAAGGATACATAAAACCTCTAATTAAAAATGGTCTGAACCGAGATGATTACTCAAAGGTGGGATACTTGCTATGGTGCAATTCTTTAAGCCCCAGCTAAACTGCCACCTCCAGTCTGGGTCTGAGTTTCAGGAGCAGAGTCCTGTGGAAATAGGGAACTCCCATGTAAATTGCCCAGTTATCCTTTGTTTTGTAGACAGGGAAAGCAGGGACACTACTCCACCCCAGGCTGTCCTTGCAATTGTCTTAGATTGTTTAAGTATCTCCTTGATTACTGAGATTTTTAGCATCTTAGTAAACACCTTTTTGAAAGAGCAATTCAGATATGCAGTTATATAGGAGTACCATAACTATCAGAATCCATTGGAATTACTTTCCTTCGAGACACAAGGCAGTAATTTTTTCCATTCAGCCACTCTTTGATTAGAGACCAAATGTCAGTGGAGTCAACACATTAGTGATCATTTTGGTCACTGGTGGTATAGGATCCTAATGTCATTGGCTTCTTAGATATTCATACAAAGAATGTAGCATTCTGGTTTATTTAATTTTTTTAGCAAGCTTCTCGTTATTTATGTGATTATAAGTTAGGAGATTTCAGGGTTCTTTTGTTTATATATAGTACAGTGGCTAATTGCTTTTTGTTGCCCTGAGGAGATGAGGAAAGTCATTTTATTACCTACATTCATGATAATTTGATCAACTCATGTAGAGGAAAGAAAAACTTTACTTTCAACTCAAGTGGAATGTCTGGGCTATTAAAGAGGAATTTGCCTCAACTAAATCACAAATTAAAGTATTATATCTGAGTTCTGGAAACCAGAAGACACAGCCCAGTTCAGAGGAAAGTGTAGCCCTTTGCTGCACAAGAGATTCAGCTTAACAGTCCTGATGGTTTCCTTTGGCATAAAAATCTATTATTCACTTAATGTGATTATAGGATTAAGGTACTGTATTCTGTATCTGAGAATTTACTTGGTTTTACAGCTTCTAATCTATGACCTAATTGAACAGAAGTCATTTCCTTTCCTGTTCTCCAAATTTCACTCATGCTCTCTAGTAAGAAGCTCTAAAATCAGTTCTTGTGCTGATCTTACCTCTGTAAAAAAATTTGAGATTATTTCCTTATAATATCTCCTCTTGTAGCCTGCAGGAATGACTGGAATACAAATTATATCTAATATGGAATCAATGCTAATAAAGACAGGGATTCACATGAATGCAACAAACACCACAATTAGGTGTTAACATGTTGAGGTAAAATATTGATACAGGATGATGAATAGCCAAATAGTTTGGTTGTTCTTTTAATGTAAAAAAATCTTGCAAAAAACCTTTTATTTTCTTCCTCATCTTTTCTAACATCAGATAATATCCCTTATTGTTCCCTCATACCTTTATGCAGCGTAGCTATAATTAATGAATCATCATCTTATGTTATATCTAAACAAGATAACTCCCAACTCTTTTTGCTCATTTGAAATATTTTAGCTTAAGCAATTCAGATGAAAAAGAAGTATAAACAAAAATTATCCCATGAACAAGCAGAGTGAAAAGACAGGCATCAAAGTGGAAAAAAAGGAAGAAGGCTATTAGGAAAAAGAAAAAAAAATGGGGAGGGGAAAATACAGTCCAGTTCAGAGAAAAAAATGCAGAATGGGGTATGTAGGTCAGTAGCTGCCAGGCTTTGTATGCACCTTTATTCCTAGTGGACTGTGGAGATTATGGGTCCCTTTTATATATTGATTTCATTCATAATCACTTCTGGAAAGGGAATAAATTAAATAAATAAAATAATAAATAAGTAAAACATGGCTAAAGCTTTGCAAACCAGAACTATTTTTGCAAGCCTCATGAAGACAGAAGTATCTTGAGACGCCAGATAGTCATAAGATCTGCTCAACCTTACTGCAAATACCAAGACTGTAGTAGCTGTTCCATCTTCTGAAAATACAGCATTTATTTTTGGTCATTCCACAAGGCCAGCCAAGACAACAAAGCATCTGAAGAAGCACATAGATAGACACTGGCTTGAAAGATTTTATCAAAGTTTACTTAAATTAGGAGGAGATTTCCAGTTGTTTCAATAGGCTCTGAATGAGGGCAGCATCACTGGGGTTTGGGCACTTCAGTATTGTTGTATTATTGCAATGCTGGAAGGATTTTAGTTAACATTTTACATAAAAGGCCTTCCATGAATGAGAGTAAGTTTCTTATATAGCTACTCAATTTTAGGTGCTACGAGCCTTAATGTTTCATGGTGTTCATACACACAGGCACAGCTGTGGATTACACTGTGCAGCCATGAACTACAGTCCCAAGATGGGTTTTGCAGTACAGAACTGTCTGCGAACAGCAGTTCTGCTGACTTGCAAAAATTCTTACTATCATCACTAAAAATCAAAATACTTCGTAATAATTCTTGAGTTGAACACTTTTCCATAATCATGAATCAATTTATGTATCCAAATGCTGACCACCTTCATACAACACGGGTTCTCAGGGATTAATAGGTTACTCGTGTTTGACAAGAATTTACTTAATCATTCTATAGATTAAAAATAGGTATCTTGACATAGTCCCATGAATCTGCATTTTAGTGGCATTTTAGAAGTAAGGATCTCATAAATACAGAAGAGATATTTAGGGAAAGATTTTTAGATGGCAACATTTAGTGATGGGGTAAATACATTCACTCTCCCATACCATCAAATGATGATGAGAATATATAAGTGACTGTGCTAATGCACTTTAAATTCAGCTATTCTTAACAAAAGACATTTTTCACTTTAAATGGGAGAGCTGCTTACAGAAACATCTTCTTCATTCATCCCTCTCACATGCACCTCTCAAACCAGCATCTCAGTGACCTGAGCAGCATGTTAGCAGTGAAAGCATTGAACTCTTTCTTGCCCAGGACTGACACAAAGTCCTCTGATGATTTAGGTCCAGATTTACCTTTACATTCCTAGACTGCCTACGAAAGCCAGCAGGAAGTTTGTTTACAAACTCCGCACTGCTTACAGGTCTCCATGACACCACTTATCTTCTGCAAGTGTGGAAGTGTTGGCTGGATTTGCCAAATGCGTGACTCAGGAGAGAGAAATGGGATTATTCAGATTTCCTACGTGTTTCAGTCACACAACGCTAGGAAAAGTCAGACTCGAGGACAGTTGCAATACAGTAGGGAGTGCTGTGATGAAACAATCTGAAGAGTGCAGCCCTATAAGAAAAGAATAAGAATGGGGGGGAGGGAGGAAGTATTTGTACAGTTTAAATGGGTGGATAATTTAGGACATCATTATGGAGGAGAGAATGGGGCTGCACTTTGGGAAAAGCAGCTTATTTTTCTGATTCTTCCCTATACAAAGTCCTCTTGGGGCAGCCCAGTGTGAGTGCAAACACAACCCGTAGTACAGCCCTAGAAATGATTAAATGTAATGCAGAGGGTGAGGGGACACGGTTATGGCTTTATTTATTTCATGATCTCTATTTTGGGCTGCACTGTGCTTTTCAGAGGAAGTCCTACGTTGTCCCAAAGGTCACTGCTGTTACCATAGGTAATGCTTACCTTCAAGATCTAGAAGATTCTCCCTCTCCTCTCTGGTCACCCGAAGATTCCCAAGAATCTGTTCCTCTAAGTTCAATGCTGAATAATTTCTTCATGAATATACCTTTCATTTAAATTATTTCATTGTTTTTCTTCCACCTTAGTCACGTACAGCTCTAATTAATATAATTTTAACAGTGCCTGAGGTTGGACTTTTTTTTCTGCTACCTACTTAAAATTATGCTTTTTACTTTCCCTTTGCACAAAGAAAAGTGAATAAAGTACAAGCCATTGTGCCAGGGAGACACACTGGGAGTTATGACAAATCTAGGCTATCTGTAGTACAAGAGGTTTTCTTGTAGCTTCATTCTAACTACATGCAATGGAGAAAATCAAGCTTTTCAGTGTTCTGCAAAAAACTTATTATAATAGCACCCTGCATTTCAGTTCCAACTGCTGTTCTGCATTTTATACTGCTGATTTGCAGGAGAAAATAGAAGCCTTTGCAGAAGACTCTTTGTACCACCTTTCCAAATTTAAGAATGATGCTCTTTTTAGAATTATGGGGAACAGTTCCAGGAGGGGAAAACTATAATGGGAAAATGTTGTGTACTGCATCCTCTAAAAAGAGTAATTTTTGAAGAACTCTGCTGGAGGATACCATAAAACAAGATGATATGTGAAAAATTTCAACTGGAATAGAGCTACCAGAATAAAGGCATGACTATACTGCTCTTTTTCACTTAAGCCAGTTTAATTGTCATTTAGATTTCTTGGATCAAAAAGATGTAATTAAGCTGCCTTTCCTCTCCCATCTACTAATGTACATATATTGTGGAGAAAATGAAGAGCATGGACAGTAACACCAGAGCACTTGTGAAAAATCATAGAATCATAGAGCAGGAAGCAAAATGATCTACAGTGCCAAGAACAGGGATGGTCCACATTATTATCTGTGACATTTTGTATTGGGAATATTCCAATTCAGGATGTTCTAAACATTATATCTGCACTTTCAGTCCAAGTTGTTACTGAATTCACTGCATAAAAATGGTTTCTTTTCCTAATGGAGTCAGTAGCAAAGTCATGTGTCAGTTCCATAGTAGGATTTTTCACTCTGTTAATTGTGATGGAACCTCATTATTCCTCCTGAAGATTTGGTCTCACAGTTATTTTCAGTTTTATCATGATCAGATTTCTAATTTCATCACTAAAGGATAACTGAAGTAACATTTATTTGCTCTAAAATTGGCATTATAACATAATTCATCTATTGCTTTCATCTTATGTCTGGCACTTTATTACTTTTAATTTTATTATTGTGGTATATTACTTTATTTTTTAAACTTCTTCTTCAGATTAACTTTTTTCGACCTCTTCAGTATCATTTAAAACAGGGTTGCTGAAGTTTGCTTATGAAGCACATAAGAGAAGACTAAGCCTTAATAACTCACTAATGTAATTTTCCAATCAAAAGATTCTCAAGGAAAACATATTGAATGTCAGACATAAAAGAAGATTTTAAAAAAATTATTAATCTAATCAAATTTTGATTTTTCTTCTTAGTAGTTTGTGTTTTGTTCTTTAAGTTTCTACAAGTATGTTCGATGGGAACCATGACCAGACCATACCATCTACAACCCAGTTTCTGTGTCCTGCTCTGCCCACGACCTTGAGATCACCATGCAATTTTTCCATTCCCCTCTTTCTAAATTCTCTCTCTTGTTGTGATGGATTTGCAGCTGCCATGTAATAATGTATTAATACTTCATGTTGACCTGCTACAGGGAAGATGAATGGTCTGAATAAACCCAGAGAGGTCCTGTCTGGAGAAGCAGGCAGGAAGAAAATGACTATTTCAAGACAGGCATCTCCATACACAGTATTGTTGAGGAACACAGAACTCTCATTTATAGTCAACCTACAAAACTCCTTTTCTATAAAGAGCCTCGAGACAGAAGATCCCAAGGACCTGAAGCACAGATTTAAATTTGGATACTCTCCAACAAAGAGAAGCAGCAGTTCTTTCTGGGAATAAGATTCAGATATAGAATTCTAATGAGACTGTTAAAAAAGCTTCACCTGTCAAAGCCATCATCTGTGCCTGGTGAGATTTATGGTTAGGTAGGTTTGCAGGCCTGCTAACAAAAAAAAGATCGTTCCAAGTCTTTTTTTTCTCACTGAAAGCTTCGTTTCTGGTTTTAAAAGAAACATTACTTTGATGAAGAAAGGCCCTTGCCACACATTTTACCAAGCTCCCTAAGCCTGTGCAGCACCCACATTTAAAATGCTCTAGCACTCTAGTCAAGAGAAGATAAAACAATGTACTTTTATGGACAAAGGATTCTCCAGAGGAAAAATTTGGCTGTTGAATCATTTTGGTAGATTTCCTGAGAACATCAGAGCTTCATGGTGAAGAAGTCAAATTAAAAGCAATATACTCCATATTTTTTAATGAGGAGAAAGTTTTGGGTGGAGAAGAAATTTAGGGGCCATTAGCCAGGCCAGCTATTTCAGTTGCTGTAAAAATGCTAAATGTTGTCAAATAAACTGCTCTAAAGCAACTAGAAGGGAAAAATGAAAAGAAACAATGTGCCTCTGTACAGGTGTAAAAGCCCCATAAGAAAGTGGTTACCTCTGGCTCCTGATCAGAAAGAAGCACTGTTTGATATTTTCATTAGCACTCTACCTGGTTTTGTGTGGAAATGTATTGCAGCTTACTGTGATTGCAGAATACATGGACAAAAGCCAGAAAAATGGAGTAGAAAAGGAAGCATCTCTTTCATCTCTTTACAGAACCTAAAAGGGAGGATTGCTGATGCAAAAGTCAGTTTATACTTGTAAGGAAGTTTGAGAGGTATGTGGAGTCTCAGCCTTGGTCTAACGGTAGTGAGACAGTGACATTCCACCCTGACAGTGAAAAAAAAAAGTACAATTTGCCACGTGCAATAAGGCAGGAATAGGTAACAAAAACCTTTATACCATAATATACATCTAAGCTTTAAACCATGACAACAAAATCCTTTGGAGCAAGTGCAGCTTCTCCTCCACTATTTTCTGAAAGCTGACTTTCACCAGAGCCCATCTCATTCTAAGGCAATTCTGTAGGTGCTCCAATTACATGAAGGACAGATTATGATAAGATGCTTGCTAGCTACATTAATTTTATTTGTATCTCAAAATAAGATAAAATATGCAAGTAAAAGTATATCTTTATTCCTGTACAGAATTTCATTCAAGTTACCTTTTACTTGAATGCTGTGGTGTTAATTTCTTGTATTCTCTTTCCTCTCCACAAACTGCAATATATCTAAACCATTATTTATATTTTTGTTTGTGCAATGAAAAGTTTAAGGCAAAGATTTTTTAAATGGTGCTGCAAAAATCTCATAAGTCAACAAAGAAAATCAACGAGGTAGCAGATGACAACGTCACTAAACATGAACTGAGACTGCTGTGGTAAGGATTGAGTGAGTCATGGTACAGGATTTCACAAAGGGATGTAGGGCAACATTTAGTCAAAGCAGATTAATCCCAGAGCCCCAAACTTGGTGGGTTTTTTTTAATTATTTTTTATTTTTAGGGACCTAGCTTTCAGATATTAGACAGTTTGTCAAAACTGAAGTCCTACAAGTGATGAAGAGAATCTTACCAGCACCACTACTGACCACCAACATTCCCTGCTCTGGTATTCACACCAGAACTCAGAAGACAGCCTAAAGAATCATTCAGCCATTATATTTTTTTCAAGCATCATGCAAGATCATGTTCATTGAGCTGTACCTTCATTTTCTGGGCCTCTCAGATTTCAACGTAAGACCTGATTGCTGTGGAAATGTAAAGGAGACCATGAAAAAAAAAATGTTATTACAATTATGCCTCTTGTGATAAAAACTAGCTGCCTTGTCTTCATAAAAAGAAATTAGAAAGCCAAATTTAAAAAAAAAAAAAAAGAAAAAAAAAAGAAAAGGAAATTAAAACCTACCTATAAAGTGACAAGAAGTCTGCAAGTGAACTTAGAACTGAAAATAATTCACGGAATTTTTGGCATCAGAAAACAACAACCAGAAGAAAAAGAACAAGAATGGGAACTTTAAAGGGCATTTAAGGATAAACAGGCCAAAATTAACTAGCTCAGTTGTAATATGAAACCAGTATGAGGCAGTTAGAGAGAAAAAGTATGTTACTTTTGGGACATAGCTGTCAATCTTCTGAGTTTTTTTCCAGTTTGTATCAACACCACATAAAACCCAGAAGACATAAGCCTTTGCTGTACATAAACCCAAATGAATGAATTATAAGTCTACAAAATAACCATAAGTATAAAAAAAAAGACATTCATAATTCTGTCCTAAAGTGAAATCTACCCTTCACCCACACACAAAAGCTTCAGAGCTGTTAAATTTCGTTTTCCCAAAGAGAAACTAAACCCCCGTTTCACATGTTCATAGTGCAACAGTTTTATTTAGTTACCAGTTGAAGAATCAGCTATACTAAAATTAAATGAAAGGAACAGTTTTATTAACTATTACAGGGGTGTTTACAGTGTTCTTGGAGAGAGTGATAGCTTTCTCTTGAAGAGGCATATATGACAGGGTCAGGCATTTGAAAGAAACTCAATTACCCACACTACTTTAATACTTGCATTTGTCCACATCTAGCATCTGTCACTACCTGCAGCTGGCCTGAAAAGCTGGCCATATATAAATTATGTCAATTTGCACCTTAAGTACTTTCTATAGCTTTGTGTCCCATAGCAGGGTAAATCCAGGCTCTCTGCTCCAGCTTCTGTACAGCCTGCCCTGGTCCCTTTCTCATTTCCTCTCTGAACCTTTGTTTCCATCTCCTCTGTTCATCATTCTCCATCACCAAAGCTTCCTCTCTCCTTTTTAAACTATTCTTGGACTTGAAACAATCTGCCTCCTCTTTCTGCACCTTAGGAAATCTTACCTACCTTTTACAGATGGTCACCTGGTTTGCCACTTCGTGTGGTTTTACTTAGCTATCATTAAGACCTTTTACAGCAGAGAAAGTATGGGTTTTCAATGCATGCAAAAGTCCTCTGTCAATGCATAGTTGTTACTGATAACATGTATTATTAGAATTACAATTCGTGTAGAATCCACTTTTCTTTCTGATCATGTTTCATTCAGTCTATTTGTGAAATCTTCCTTTTACTGGATGTTAGTGCAAAGATTTGATCATAAAAACCAGAAAATATTAATGTTTGCTACTGTTATTCTTCTGTGCCAAGCAGCTGTTGCAGTTCTTGGTTCTAAACACTTAATCCCTTAGACACTCAGGTTTTAAAATCCCTGATATATCAGCCAAGAAAAAAAGAGCACTTATTTATGCATCCTCTGTTCTTCATACAAAGCTTGTGATGAACTTTCTGCACAGGCCAAAAAAAATCCATTCATGCTTTAACCTGCCCTATAAAAACCTGTCCTTTTTTCACCATGTTCTTGCAAGTCCTCCAAGGTTTTTGTAAGATTGAGTGTGGCAAATAACAGGCATCTTTTACAGCCAATTTCATTCTATATGCTTCAGCATTTCTGCAGTCCCAAACGCACAGAAATCTTTTTCCATCCAGCCAACAAAAAGCTTTCTTCTATGAATTCTGGTAGATATAACTCCTGTCATAGATGTTTTCATTCTGCTTATAGGATAATTTCTACAGGAATCTAAACTACTGGTGACACAAAAAAATTTTCAGCAATTGAACTGCATATTCAGGTCACAAGTATAATAAATTACTCTATAGGAGGAGTCCATGCGTTCCATATATGTACCCAGCTCACCCTACATCCATCACTTGGGCAGTCTGAAAATTCCTGTGTAAATCACTATTTGATTGACTGTCAAATGTTTCTTCATCATAAATGCCACACACAGAGCCACTGTCAAAAACCTTATATATTATTTTCAACTCTCTGAGAGACAAAACCACCGAAAAGTTGAAAATATGAAAATATGATTTATTCATATGTTTCAGTCATTCAAGAACAGCAATTATAAACTGCAGAGGAATCCTTGAATTAACATAGCCTGAAACTGTACGTTAAGAATTTAGGAGGAGATGATGATGATGATGATGATGATGATGATGATGACGACAATACAATGGAAACCTAGAATAAAAGATAAACATTAGACATTTAAAAGTTGGATGAAAAAGTAACTGAAGTTGACAAAGAGGATCAGAGTTAAGAAGGCTGTATTGCAACTTCTTTGTAATTGGGGAAACCTTAAACTAAATCATTCAGTAAACACAGGGATGAAGAATTAAGTAAACTATGAGCCGGGGATCTTGCCAGAAATCCCTTGTATTTAAGCAGGAGCTCAACAAATTACCTGGAAACACAACTGGAACACGTTGTAAGTACAGAGCCTCAAGACAGTTTGCAATTATTTCTTCCAAAACAGGACAGCAGACTAATGATGGAAACTGCAAAAGCGTTTTAACAAGCACAGTTACTGTTACACCTCTGCTAACACCATCACTAAAATACTACTGCCTTAAAAAGATAGAGCAAGTTACATCAAAAAAGACAGGTCTTGAGCCAGGTCTTATAAAAGTTAACACTCTCACTGACATCAACAACTTCCTTTTTGACACATTAACTTCAATAAAAAGTAGCACAAAAGACTCTTCATTATGGAGCTATGTACTTGTTTATTACTATTTAATTACATGCTTTAAGGCTGTTGTAAATTTTTAATAGATATTATTGCAAAAAATAAAAAAATAATAGAATTTATCACAGTACAGAAAAGCAAAATTAAATAGGGAGCAGTAGAAACTTAGATGTTACATGTATTACAGGCTGCTACTGGAGACACACTTCAAGTACTTAAAGTTGTACACCAATATGAGAGATGTAATAATTGTGAGCAGTTTTACAGTGGTAAGAAGTTATTCTGAATCAGTCAACAAGCCAGAGGAAAGGATATATAGACATATATACAGCATACAGTAGCTCAACTACGTTCAAATAATTCAAAGAAAATCTTCTAAACTTGAAATCTTAATATACTGGTTTGCTTTAAAAATCATGAGAATATGATAAAGCTTAAAACATGCCTACAAAGCACTGCACTGTGAGCCCCACAGTAGTAATGTTATCTTTTATATCATCTATGGGATATAATGCGTTTCCAGCCAAGTGGAAAAGGTCAGTATCAATACTGACCTTGAAGAATTTGGTAAGGTGTCCATTTGTAACAGAAAGTGTAACTGTCCACTATAATTTGTCTGGAGCTCTCACAGATTCTCATTCTTTTCAGTCTATAAACTTACACACGTTTTTTTTCCCAATAAAATACGGTTCCAGCTCAAGTACAAGTGTCATGGTTTAACCCCAGCCAGCAATGAAGTTCCACACAGCCACTCACTCATTCCCCTCCCTCTGGCGGGATGGGAAGAAGAGTCAGAAAAAGCTTAAAGCAGTGGTTTAAGAACAGTTTAATAACTGAAATACAGAAAAAAAAAACAAAAAACCAGCAATAATAATAGAAATGAAAAGGGAAATTACAAAAAGAGAGAGAAGAAGAAACCCAAAGGAGGAAAAAAAAAAAAAGTAGAAAAAAAAAAAGTGCTCGCAATAGTTTGCTCACCACCAGCTAAACAATGGCCATCCAGGCCCTGGGCAATGATGGGTCACTCCTGGCCAATTCCCCCAGTTTCTATACTTGGCATGACCTTCTATGGCATGGAACATCCCTTTGGCCAGTTCAGGTCACCTGTGCTGGCCGTGCTCCCTCCCAGCTTCCTGTGCACCTGCTCATTGGCAGAGCACGAGACCCTGAAAAGACCCTGACTTGGGGTAAGCCCGACTTAGAAACAACCAAAACATTAGTGTGTTATCCTTATTTTCATACTAAATCCAGAACACAGCACTGTAAGCTCTACCTCAACAGAAAAAAAAAAAACCAAGAAAAAGAAGTCAGCATCTTTCAGTACGTCTATAAGGAGATGCTTTTTGAAATTAGGGAAGAGAAAGCAAGTCACTTGAGCAGCTGTTCACTGTCCAGGACCTGCTGCTTGAGTAAACGCCAGCTCTCCTGAGTGTCTGTTTGGAATTCATCATCAGTGCACAGTTCCCTCCTGACAAGGAATTTCAGACTTCGAACCTACTGTGCTTTGCTTACAAGTCAGCCTCTCAATACTGTACAGAGTTTCTCCTACATACAGTACTGTGGGTATTATCTGGGTCTGAGAAAGCTTTAATTCGATGATGTCTCCTAATATAACAGAGTAATTTAATGTCAAGTAACACACACATTTCTCATGGTAGGCAGATGGTGTTATGTATGATCTGTAAAACATCCTTGAAAGATTTGCATTAAAATTGTAAAAGAGTAAATATAAACTCGCAAAAAAAAAAAAAAAGAAAAAGAAAAATGTATAATGGCACTAGCTTTGTAGCAACTGAGGCCTCTACAATTCTGCTTTCTGCTGGAGTAAAAAGAAAGCCAAATATATCAGCATGGTCTTCCTCCTCGGTTTTCTACCCCAAAATCTGTTTTAGCTATCACAGTAGGAGGATAGGAGGTGAGAAAGTGCAAAACCTCCTGGGCCAAACCATGTAAAGCTTTGAGTATATTCATCAGTAGTCTGACCTGCACAAAAAAGTGAACAAGAAGCGACTGCAGTGTTTCGATACTAAAATAAAATCTGTAAAAATTGCTGCTTATGAAAGCCACTGTTTCAAAAGCACTATTGTAGCAGAAGACTTTCTGTGGGCTCACTTTGTAAGGGGAGCAAACATAAGGTTTACTTTCACATACCTCTCCGTGTTGACTCCTCCTCATAATTTGAAACAGTAGGAGTATGTGCCATTATCTGCTCAGAAAAAATCACACATGATCTGTACAAGTATAATAATGCATTACCATTTCATTGTCATCACAGGGCGATTGTAGGTGTGCTCAGAGGTGCGTTGTATAGCAACAGTTGTTTCTCTATGCAGTGTTGGCATTTAGTGTAGGATGGTTTGAAGGGTAGTCTCAAGAGCCAAGAGGAGTTTTCGTGCTTCAGTCGAAGTGCTCAATTTTTATATTAAGTAGGATACTGGTATCAATAAGTGTTAGTTAAGCCATCCTATTTCCATAGTGGTCCTATTAAGCGTAACTACCTGTTGTACCCATAGGAAACTCTTTGCAGAGGAGTTAGAGGCTTAATGCTTTAATGATTTAAAGATCACACTTTAAGCTACATATTATTTCTTGTCTCTTATTGCATGCATGCAACAGTTACAAGTTTCACCGTAGTGCCAAATCTTTTCCTTCATCAGACTGTTTCCTAGGTATCAGCTCAACTCACCTTCTGCCCAAGTGGGGATGAAAGTAAAAATATTCTGCATTTGCCAAAGAGCAGAAATGAAACCCGAATTTTTCTCTCATGAGCAGCAAACCCAAAACCTGAACCTTTCCTCTTGAACTGGTGCCGAGTGTCAAACGAAGCTCAGAATCCTTCCTAAGAGATAAAGTCACTACCTGATCCCCCAGGATACCTTAAAAGAGAAGCAAGACACATGATTTCAATACAGCATTGTCTCCTGAAAAAGATGCAGAACTGAAAGAAGCTTGAAGGGGATGCTACATAAACCTGTCTCTGGCTCCAAGCCATCAGTGAAACCAGTTATGCATCTGCTGCTTCTGGCACTAGAAAAACAAGGAACAAAAGACCATATCAGTTGTGGGCTGCATAATTTTCTAAGTATCTATATATTTGTTGTGTTTATGATGTTTCCATGACATTAAAATATTTTCTCTGGTCTGACTTTTCAGATATATTTTTTAAAATATTTCACAAATGTGGTATGTAGCATCACTTTTTAGTAAAATAGTTGTATTGTAAATTAATAGCTGAACAATTTACGTTTTTGCATTGTCTCAAATTGTGCAACAAGCTGATTTTGTTGGATTCTTATTGCAGCCTGCAGTGATGTCATGGGGATTTTTGTTATATCAAGCTTGAACCTGAGTCCTGTATGTTTACAGAGATAATCTTCCACCATCCAAAAAATACTGAAAGAGACTGAGAATTAATCTTCTTAATGTGGTTCTTGTAGACTACCACACATTAGCTCAGCCCCGATGCACTTCAGCCTACAGAATGCAAAAAAGAGGAGAAGTGATCCACTAGTGGCTTCAGAAAATCTCAAAGATTTTATCCCTGACATGCTCCAGGATCTTCAAAACTTGACCAACTCCCCTGTTGCTGAAGCCCCTCCTCTGCCTCCACAGAGCTGTTGTTGTATTTGGACAACACATATCACATCACCTTCAGCCTTCTCTTCTACCCTGACGAGTATGTGGTAAAAAAACACCAACACATCATGAAAACAGACAGACCCAGTTCTGCTTCCTTCCACTCATCCTTCCTCACTCTTGCACAGTAAGAACTTTATCTAGCTTCCAATTAGACAACTTGCATTTCACCACCACACTGCCACGTGCAAAAGCCTTTCTTTGACAAATAAAACCTTTCATATAATATGAGTGCTGATCCTTTTGTTTGGTTTGGTACATTTTCCAAACCATTCACTTACCACAGAAAATTATCATAACATTCAGAATAAAACTGTAAATGTTCAGCTTTTCTCCTAAGGGTACAAAACCACTTAAAAAAATTCATAAATTATACATCCATCCTGAAGAAAATACTGTAGAGCATATTGAGCTGGGCTGTGCTCAATAGCTGTAGGATTTACAGACACCAGTAAGAGAGCAGCTTGAGAACTTGCTCTCGGGTGCCTATGGCAACCATCAATAATACAAAAGTCCCCAAATTACCAACACTCCTGCAATTTTTTAAGTATATATGAAACTTGGTTGTTAACAAAAAGAGCTGGGTGTACTGGGGGGCAAAACCCTACAGCAGAGAAAAACTGAAGAAAAGGAGCTGAAAACAGTCTGAGGCAAATAAATTCAGTAGCAAAAACACACATATCGCTGGAATGGGAAGGGAAGTGGCAGATGATTAACATGAAGCAGTGACAGCATGATGCTGTGAGAGTCAAATTGCCCGTTATTGTTAAAAATGCAATTAATTTTGTAAAATGTTGTGCTAGGCTGACAGACAAGTATCAGAAAAGTTTAAGAAGTGGATCAAGTGCCAGAAAATGGCAGTGGAATAAGAAATGTTGAACTACACAATTTCAGATAGAAAGACTGGCAGCAAAAAACAAAAACAAGAGCGAAATGGGGGAAAAAAAGAGATGTAGGATGTGACATGCCTTTTTGTGTGACATTTTCTGCAATGCATCTGCTTCTCAATTATTTTTTAGAAGAGAAGCCCTTCCCCAAGGTTGAGTTTCAATCAAATAAATAAGAGTCATTTTACACATTTTGCTTATTCTCTGTCTTTCTCAGAAATGGATTGTATACTAGTTCCTCTAAAACTTTAACCTTGACTTTTCTCAGGAATACCACAGAGTCCTTATTCCAAAATAGAGTTTATTTTAAAAATATTTTACTAACTTGGCACTTTCTAAAACCCAAACAATTCATCAGTCTCTCTGACACACCTTTTAACTATTACACTGAGAGCCTATTCCCACATCTACCACCCAAACCATCTCTAAGCACTTGGGACTAAACTTTCAGTATTTCTTAACCATTCACAGTAAGAAACTTGACTAAATACAGAACTCCTTCTCATACTTTAAAAAAATTAAATCGTTATCAAAAACAACAGTTTGTTCTGTTTCATTCAAGCAGAAGAAAAGATTTTTTAATGGCAGTTTGATCTCCTTCAACTCATTTTCAAGGAATTAAATTTTTCCCTATCATAATGATCAGCATCTTTAAAATGATGGTCTGACCACAAGAGATTTACTCTGTACCAGCTGTGATCTGCTTCCCACTTCTCCCATGATTTTGGAATACTAAAATTTACTACTATATATTAATTTATTAAGAACTAACTTCTTAATCTTTACCATCTTACTGCACGATTCAGAGAGGAAATTCTGCAAACATTACAGTAACAAAGAGGATATTTAAACTGTCATTGACTTGACTTTTTTTTTATTACTGAATTGCTTAACATATTATATAAGTGTTCTTTCATTGTTGAGATCTCTTCCTTTAGTGCAGGGGTACTTCAGAAAGTTCAGTGCTATTGCCTTCTGACATTTCTGAGGTGTAGGAAAGTGAAAAGCAAACTTTACAGAAATGTGTCTCTGAGTCCATTTTGTAGAGAAAAGCTAAGTCTGATCAGAGACTAAAGAGGATCAGCAAATGTCAATTAATTTTCCACCAATTGTTCCTGTAATTCAAGTTTTACTACAACCATTTTTCTTCCTTCTCTAAAAATCAATACGAAAGGAAAGAAATGACACTTAAACCCAGTAAATTATGTACTGAACTGTAAACTGGTTTCTAAAACATTTTTTATTGAAACGAACCCCTTGTTTTCATCAGAAATAACTGTTAAACAAAGCTTGCAATGTAAAGCACACTTTCAGCAGAGCTGCACCACAGCTTTGGGGGGGACTAAAGACTTCAGGTAGTACCTTTTTTGTAAACTGCTCCAGCCGTGCTCTTTGTAGCACTGCATTCCTCCAAATCCAGGCTGACTCTAATTTAGCCAGAGTTTTATACCTTGTGAAAACCTTCCACTGTTAAAACACACAGATCCAGGGTGGTAAAAATTTCCCCCAGCTACAGAGATATGCAGAAAAATGACAAGTACATGCAAATCTCAGAGAACATACATTTGAGTTAAACAATAAACCCCAAAAAATTTAGCCTTTGTCTGCAGCTACTCAAGTTTAATCCCACAAGTAAGTCTGGAATCTGATGGAAAGAAATGAGGGTAGAATTTAGGCCTTGAGTATAAAGAACCTCAAAGCTAATAGAAATCCTCAGACTTCCAGAAGCTACATTTCAGCCACGTGTCTCAGAAAATGTACCATGTAACCTGTTTGGTTTGGATTTTTTCCAGAAAATATCTACATGCCCATTTTCAGCCACAGTAGCTAAAACTCAGCTAAAACACAGTAGCTAGAAGAAAAACTGACCGAAGTTTGAAGGCAAAGGCAGGCTGTTAACTTGTGATCGTAATTATTTCTTTTCAGGAATGCAGAGGTAAAAAAGGTCAGAGTATTTTTTGCTGAACTGACCAGATCCTTAACTCAGTCACACCTTCAAAATGAGTAACCAAGAATAACATCCAAGGGCAAAGGCTCTGGATAATATCAAACAGAAGACACTTAACCAAGGATAACAATCAGCACAGAAGACTGCGTTGCGTAATTGCCCCTTGCAGAATCAAAGAAGGGCTGGTGTGATTAAAATAGAAACTTAGACATTTACTGGGAACAAATATGGAAAAACTATGTTTTTCAACAAACCAGAACCCTTGAAGTGCCATGAAATATGTACCCCAGAGCCTACAGGTAAGAGTAGGAGGAGTGTCCTTCTGATGTCTGACACTGCAGAACACTGACAGCTCTTTTTCTGAAAAATTGAATCATGAATCCTGTCACAGGGAATGCTGTAAGTTGAATCCTGATTTCTGTAACATAGACATAAATCCAGGGAAATTACATTGACTATTGCTGTGAAATGAAGCAATCTACTAAAAATTCTATCTAAAATATTTAGACTCTAAGAAAACAAACAAAAAAAGGATAATAGAGAATTGACATAAATCAGCTGAGTACCTGGAACAAAGGGAGCTAAGTGCAAAGAGTAGGTAGAATACATACTTGAGAATAAAACAATCCTATATAATAATACGGGATTGTGTTTTTTTCATTAAAAACCAGTTGATACTCTGAAACAAGACCCTTGCAAGGATGAGTTGATCCATGGAGCATGAAGTGGAGTAGACCCCACGTTACATATTCAGTTTTTGACAGCATTACTGTACAGCCACAGTCAGGCTGATCTAAGTGCCAATCACATGTTGTGGTCTGCCAACACCAAACTTTGTTCCTATATTCCTACCTTTTGCAAACATTCGTGGATCTGAGGATGCTTTTTTCCTTAATCTTAGACAATATTTTCCTTCTTTAATGTTGTACCCAGAAATGTTCCCCATAATACTAGCAGAGGAGTTTTCATGATTTCTGCATCTAGATTCTATTAATTCGTTTTCTGTTAAATAAAAAAAGTGCCAAGTCACTTTATAGACAAAAAGGCAATGGTGCAAAAGGTTTACAAGTGGTGACTCAGATTCTGTAGCATAGCACACCTGGACAGTCATGACTGAGCAAAATTTTATGGGCAGAGCTCCTTACCTGCACATAATCTGTACTCATGACTTAAAGGATTTTTCAATGTTAGATGGATTAGAAAATCCCAATGTGTAACCAAGACTTAAAAAGACTTAGGTCAGTGATGACAGGTCAGAGAAAATAAAAAGGAACGATAATCCACAGGCAAGAAAATAACAGAATAGCACTACTATGTAAAGAATTATCCTTTACTTGAGCAGAAAACTATTTAAATTGTAAAACATAATATTCATACTCTTACACACTTGTATGAAGGATACAGTAGCATTATGGAGTAACAGCAAAAGCAACACACTCACAGCAAAGGCGGAACATGAATTAATATTCCCCCAAGTATATAACAAATTGCACCATGAAAAATGGTGTTTCCTCCAGAATTAGAAATAATTAGAACTAGTCATGCAATTAAGAATGTTCCAGTCTTCACCTTGTGAAGCACGTGGCCATTGCAAATCATTGACTTTTTCAGTTTAAAAAAGAGTTTTCCTCTGCAGCTCTAATAATCAGTGGCAGACAAATTAAAGAAATATATGTATTTAGCATCCTACTGAGGCAAAAGAGAACATACACACAGGAAGTTTGGAAGAGGTGAAAAAGAATAGAAAGATAATTACCTTTTAACATTACATACTGAGGGAACTGCAGCACTGTATACGCTAGGAGTGACATTATGGATGTAGTTCATGTCATGTAGAACTAAAAATTGGGGTGAACAGGTAGGTATTTCACAGGGTTTAAGGAATATTTATAAACAGCACTGCCTGCAGAGGCCTATTACAGAGTTTTGGACTGAATCAAAGGCTCTTTTCAAAGCAGAGACTGGGAAACCAGTGGAGCTCAAGGGTCGGGACCTGGGGGTCCTCACAGTTCTTCCTGTTCTCAGCAACACTAAAGGTCATCCACTAAATTATAGTTTGAACAAAATGAGGATCAAAAGACTGACATCAGAAGCAGAAACACAAATTCAAAAGAACCATCCCCTCTGAATCTGAGCTCCCCTTTGCCCTCTGGCCGAACAGGAGCTGCGTCTCTTTACGAGGCAGCCCCTCAGCAATGATCTGAGATCTGGAGATGGGAGGGATGGCCATTTCTCTGTACCCATATGGCAGGTACGGGAAATCCCATATGTAAGGGGAGTATAGGCTGCAACAGTTAAAGCAACAGCTGGAGTAGAAATTTAGCGGAGAAGAGAATCACAGGGATTGTGTGAGCAAGAAAGAAGAGTGGTGGTATTACAGGATCTACCTGCTGCTGATACAGTGTGTGTGCACCCAACAGAACTGTGCATTTTGGTCAGTCTTGCCTTCTGTCTTCATTCAGTTTCAAGACCCTCAGTGCAAGCTAGAACATTTTTTATTAAATATCTCTGTACGGATTATCAACATTGTTCTACTTTATACAAGTTCTGCCTCAGTGGGACTGCACCGATGAAACTAAGACTCTTAACCCAGGGAGATAAGATATTCTCTAGTCATTAACCTGTGAAGAAAGATAATGAATTCCCTCACAAATAGACTCATATTGCCTTTAATCTATAAATTAAAACACCCAATAAAACACTATTTAATTAAAAAAAAAAAAAAACACGGAGCATCTTTTCTGAACAGACACCTTGTCTGCATAAATGTCCTCACTCTGTATCTAAGTTACTTAATTTCATCCTTATCACTGTCCCATAACCTGCAGTGCAGCCATCTCACTTCATAGTGGGTCAGCTGGCACAAACAGTGGTTAAACAGGGTCTGTCCAAGGTTTAGGCTTAACAAGATGAGTAAAAAATTAATAAACAATATTTTATTCAAGGGCATAGAAAGTAACTTTACAGTAAAAATCTAGCAGCCCAAAGGAAGTGCCTCATGCTCAGATGTTGCTGCCTTTCCCTTGCACTGAATTTATTTCCAAATCTGTGTTAAACCTTTTGTTTATGGTTTTGCAATACAGTCTGAAGAAATTATAGCCATTTATGAAAAACTAAAATAGTGAGATAAAATAAAGAAAAAACTAAGTAAATTTATAGACCACGAATAAGATCAGAGTGAGGTTCTTCACTATAATTTCTTGGCATGATTGGTTACCTTCCACCGTATGCTGACATCCTTGTCATTGTACCAAGTATAACAACAACAATATTTCTCCCTTTAAAATCATCTGTGAGTCTTGTGGTCTTGAATGCACAGCCTAGATTTTCTTAGTTCTCAACCTTTATCAGGAGATATGTTGTCTTTCTTAAAGTTAACCTGCTGTTTACTTAAGTGAAGAACTAAGTGTCTTAAATGTTCTGGGCATGTCAGAAAGATATGGCCTCCCAAGGTGGCAAAAGGAGCAAATAACAATCTGCTGGCAAGCTGCTCCAAATAGATGCCAGGCAGCTTGTCTTGTGAGAATGCTTTAACTTCAGTGGAAAGCTAAATATTAAGGCTACATAAATCCCTTTCATTCACACAAGCAAGATTCAATAAAAAAAGCATCCTACATTCGAAAAAGGAGACCAACTCACTGAAGCTTCAAAAGTTGACCTCTATTCTCCCAGCATGCAGTGAGTGAAATGCATAGGAACTATATTCATGAATATGGCCAGGCACATCAGTAAAGGTGATGTTGATTTTCATTGTTTCACATACTATTAACACTAATGACTACCAGGATTTTAACAGGAAAATTCTCTGAATTAATTTATTTAGAAAATGTATTAATGAAAATAACAAAACACTGCTCAGGGAACTGAATTAGTGTTGGTCCACTGAAATAATAGTTGCACAATTTGTTTCGTTCCTGCCAGCTGATCCAGAGTTAAGAGCCCTCAAGCAGGCAGAATCCAGAGGCACAATCAAGTTTAAATTTAAGTACGGGATTATGTTAGGTCCACTATTTGATTAACTTAATCCTGATCTTTAGAACTGGCTTCTTTCACCAAGTCATTCCAGACCACTGAGCTGCTGAGATATAGAAAGCTTCTGAAAGTGGCAGTTATAGGCAGAAAAGAACATTTTTCACTCAATGAAATTCATGGGCTTCCTTAATTTATGCCTCTAACTGAACTCATTTGATTAAAGTTTTGTTCTATTTTCTTTTAATTAGCCAGGGAAGTTGAAATTAATTATGTCTTATGTAGGGATGTAGTACCAGGATGTTCCATCATGCAAATACGAAATTTAAACAAAAAAATAAATTAAAAAAAAAGAGTCTAAAGATTGATTAATCTAAGTTACAAAGACAGATGCACTGCAATGTAGTATTGATTTACCTTCACTGATAAAAATGCAATCCCCAGTTTAACACGTGGCAATTTAAAAGCTGCCGTGGTCAGAGCTGCACAAAAACCTCCCCACACAATTCTAGTGATGCCGGGTGTTCCATGGAAGGGTAACTGTGCAGTCACTAGCCTGGAGCAGTCATTGCTCTCCTCCTGACTGCAAGGACAGAGTCTGCACATGAACCTGGCTCAGGGACAGAGAGCCAAAAGCTTTCAGTTTCCGCCCCCCGTGCCTATTTGCATAAAGCCAAATACAATTTAGTTACATGTTTGAATATGAGGATGCTCTGAGCTACTCGATCAAATTCCATCAAGCTATTCTGTGGTGTAAATAAAAGCAAAATCTGGTCTTAACTGTGTACCTGTTGTCCCTGCTGCTAGAGAACACAGGGACTTGTCATGGAAAACTGGACTGTTGAAAGTTCTTGGTGCAGCGCTCCCCATTAAAGCAGTTAAATCTGCTGACCTAATTTGTCTTTGATTGTTACATCACTTTGAGACAACTGAGGACAAATCTCACGTTCCAGTGCTACTGTTCCAAGCTGTTCAGTAGCCAGCACCAGCAGGTAACAAGCACCATGCTGCCTCCTCACAGCCAGAGCTGCCCAAGAGAGGGATGAATACCTGCTTTTAGACAGAATAAAAATTTGCCAAATACTGGTAAGAATTCAAAGCCTGTATTTCTTTAAGAAAAACACATGTCAGATGAGGGTATACTCTCCCTCTTGTTGTATATAGGTGCAGTATTTCTTCTTTTTAATACCAGCCATCACTGGTTCATTACTTTCTAACTGGCGAGTCAAAGCTCGAAGCGCAGTTTTCCATTACTTCTTCCTCCAAGGCTGCTTGCTATCTTTTTTATAGGGGGAGAGTTTACTTGCTGGATACAGCAGTTCTTCTTTACACTGGGGTAGTCACACCGCATTATATATCATAGAGCACAGCTTGCTTATTTTACCGTGGCTGTTGCAGACAGCTAGCTAATATGTTCAGAAATACTGTGCCCCAAAATAAACTGCATATGAAATTGTTAGGACAGGAGCTGTATACTAGTACAGTCTAGAATTCAGCTTACATACCACACTTGTAAATTAGTGGGAAGAAGACTCATAGCTGACTGTTAAAATGTATTGCTTTTAATGCAAGAGGCTCTCTTATGTTTCTTCTTAAACACCCATATTTTTCCTTTTAGTTTGTATCGAGAGCTTGACATTCCAGACTGCGAAGTTTAAAAAAGATGACCTTGAAAACACAGTCACATTTATTTTTGAATGTTAGTTTAGCTTCACACCCTGGAAGTGGCTTCCTGCCTTCCAGATTTCGCTGAGCATCGTATGACCAGCCATGCCTGAACTCCCTGCACAGCTCCCTTCAGGCCATACGATAACCACTCAGAACCCATCCACTGACACTCTGAAATACAAAAAGTGTCTGTTCTAGTGACCCATGCTGCAATCACCTCCACCCTCCTTAACCACCTGCCCTCTCCTTCAGCAAAAAGGGAACCCACTCGCTCACACCCCTCATCATTTTCAGAGGTTGCAGGCCAGCTCCCTGCAGCAGGATTTTTCTGGGATCTTCCTCAGCATCGGATGAAGGGCATTTTTACTCCCCCACAGACTTCGTGCAGTGATTTCACACCCAGGTAGGCATTTCAAAGGGAAGACTTCTTCCCATGAGGAACCTGACGCAGTCTTGCCGAAGGCTTTGCACGCCCTGCTCGGAACAAGCCCAGCACAGGCTCCCCTGCACCCTGCTGAGCTGTGAGAGTGTCTGTTCCTTACAGCAATCTGTCGGGCTGACATCAAGGGTGAAGGGGTTGCCCCGTGCTAACACCAACTTCTAACATCTCCATGAAAATTCCCTAACAGCAGTAGTATAACTACCTACACAGTAATTTTGATTGGCACTGCAAGAAGTAAAACTATGAGAATATATATATGCAGTGCTCTGCAGGGAAAGGTGGGATCACCTCGATATTGTTAACACAGCTGGACTTGTGCAATATGTACAATGCAGGCATTAACTTTAGCCCAGAATCTTTAGTGTCTGGGAAAGCCTGAGAGCATAAAGGTACTCAGATACAGACAATTTCCAGAGATGACTATTCAAACACAGAACACTGTCCTAATTCCTGAGACTTCCGGCTAGCTGCAAGCTCTCCACAGTTAAGTTTTCAGATAGCTGTGAAAGAATCTACAGCACTTTACATTTTAGTTGGTATTTCTCTCACATCTGACCCAATTCAGCAAGGCTGGCTTGGAAAGTATTTCTCCACCTTACAAAATCACTTATTCACCATTCAAATGGACAATACTCTCACCTCACACTTGGCATTGTGTTTCACATCTAGCCTCACATTTAATCAGATTTACAGCTCCATTGTCTTTAATAGAATTGCTCCTGACATGTACTAGTGACGTTCATAATCAGGGAATAAGCACATGACATAGCAAAATCAGGACAGTTTACCTGTTTGTGCCTGTCAGGTGAGCTGTTATGACTTATTAAACATCCACGCTTAGCTTATCCCAATTACAAAGTAAAACGGGCTGTCTTAAGCCTGAATTGAAGAATGAGAAGACGGAAAATAGCTGAGAAATTATTACCATCAGAGGTACCAGCCATTATCTACTGGTGCTACAGAGGATATTATTAAAATAAACAGCATGAAATCCCCCAAGCACCAAGTTCTCAGGGAACAATTATTCCATCTCCTATAAGAAAGAAAAATAACCATCAATGATCGTGTTTCTGTGCCAGACTGAAAAAAAAAAAAAAAAACAAAAAGAAAACACCCAAAGACCTGTTGCTGCTTAAGGGATTTTCATTGGTTTTACTGCACATACTGCCGGAACACATATTGTGCAATAATACTGTTATGTCAGCCCTCTTGTGGAATCACAATTTCTTAGCCAGCTGCAGTATTTACACGGATTTATTAGATCCAGAAGTCCATATAAGCACCATCACCTGAATAAGAACGAGGCATCTGAAAGTTTTACATAACCACGGCGTTTGCAGCAGGACAGGACGGAACAGTGGCTCCTGCTGGAGTAGCCTTAGGAAAACAAACACACTTCAGCAGTGCTGATACTGCTGGTACTGTACAGCTTAATTCTGAATAACCACAGACTGAGTCTTCATGTAACAAGCTATTAAATCAGTCCCTCCTAGAGACATAAACATTAGAAATCGGGGCTTTCAGATTAATTTCTTTGGCCCATGATGACATGCTCGGTCTTTGCTTGGTCCTTACCACAACTCATTGGGGTATGAACTCATTTAACTCCACTCAATTAAACAAGGTATTGCAAAATTATGCCAGCTGATACTCCAGGACTGTGATCCTTTATTAAAAGGGCTCTGCTAAATATTAATTTATTTTGCTCAATCGAATGAATTGCTACCCTATCCAGCATATTTCAGCTTGTCAGAATAATGCTTTTGAGTACATGGGGGTTGTAATTCTCCCTGTAAAGACAGGTTGAGAACAGCGAGATTCACAGCAGGTGTGAGAGCTCAGCTCCACAGCACTGACAGCAAAACACTGCAAAATCTCAACGTGGCAAACTGCACCATACACAGGCACAGAGCCAAGGATGTATCCTTTGGAGATCTCGGGATAACGTACAGAAATATGAGAACAGCATGTTCTCACTCATTCCGACAGCCCGGCCCAGCCCCACTGTGAATGGACATTAATAACTACAACACCGAAAAGCCAGCCAATTCTTTTAGCCATTTTACAGCTCCCCATATAAACTGCACCAGCACTGCAGACAGCCCAAAAAAAACCCAAAAAAAAACAAAAAAAAAAAAGATATTTGACTTGGTAGACAATAATAAATAACAACCAGTGGGTAGCATCAGTTAAGATATGATTTAATACAGGGCTGAAGGTGCTTTCAAAACCAAAACATATTTATAGATAGCTGGCTGAACACACAACAATAGAACAGCCATAGAACAAAAAATTGTTAGCATTTTCTGCACAGGGTGGAGTTTTTCTGAAGCAAATCTATAATGTTTTACTTCAAAGCAACTGCTGAAGCTGATGTTCATAAAACCTAAATACAATTGACACAAATGGAAAAACTCTGCTTTCAGTTACACGAGTACAGCCTCTGTGAAGAGATTTTTTTTTGCCCAAGGGAACACACTGTACCTAAGCAGGAAAGGGCCTCAGAGCCAGACTTAAGCTAACTGGGTTCAGCTCTGTTCTCAGCTATACCCACTGAACTCTGCCTCAGCAACACAAAAATTCATGGCACTTCTTAAAAATAATCAAGTCAAAGGAAAGGGGTATTTAAAAACTAAGTATCAGCTTTGTCAGGAAAATCAAGGGGATAAATACCATCAAAGATGTGTAAAGATTCAGGTAAAGAAATAGTGGTGGCATTTCTTGGTGGCATATTTTCCCAACTGTAGTCACGTTCTTGAGACACTCCTAAGTTTAGGTAGATACTGCAAGGTGTTTGTAAGGGATAAATGAGAAATTTCATCTCCTAAGATAAATTAATTTTCTGCCAGACTGTACAATAAACAGCATCCATCTCTGCAAAACCACTGCAACACACAAAGAAAGATGTAAGAGGAAGCATCAAAGGCAACAGAGAGGAGAGTTAAAGTTAAGGTGACAATTTACAAGCATATTCTGTAAAATTGGAATGACAAAGACCTCATGTCTTCCAGCTCCATCTATGTTATATGGCTCCTTCACTGCTACAACTGGCTCGTATTTTGGTCCAAAATCTCCAGTTCTCCAAAAAGTTTTTTCTATATTTTCTTCTTGGTCATTCTTCAATACTGCACACCTTCTTCTTTGTTCATTCTTCAGCACTGCTCTTAGCTCTTTTCAGTTAATGGAATCTTTGCTCATCAATTTTAAATGAGCTCAGGGAGCTCATATAAATAATTTTTAAAATCCATCTTTCTGTTGTAAATTAGTATTGCTAACGTTCATTCATTCTTTCACTCATTCTACTACTTCGTCAGTTTTCTACCCAAGAACTTCCTGAATATTTTCCACTTTTTGTCTAAATTAAGAAGGTGATTTTTGAAACTCAGCAACATCCTATTTTTTCTACCTCAAACATGAACAGGAGCAGAAAGCACACAAAACTGATCTCAGCTCAACTTTTACTGAGTTAGCAAGAAAAAAATCCCATTCACTTTTAGAGTAATTTTGGGATGACAATTCAACATTGCCTCTCTGCACTACTGCAGTCTACAGCTGTGATTCCTCTGAGTTTGAAAGGTTTTGCTGAATCACTAGAGTTCCTTTCAAAACACCTTTGATCTTCAAACCTGGAGGAAACTTTTAAAGTTTAATTTTTTCCTTGATGCTGCAGCACCGACTGCCTTCTCTGGCTGACACAGGATATGCCAGGGCCACCTCGAATCTCTGTAAACCACCGTGATGCAGTGCTGAAGCAGACTGTTTGAAATAATGAATGTACATATCACACATATTCCAGCACTGCCAAGGAACCCTCAGAACTGCGTTTTTGAATATCAAACACAGACGGGGCAAATTTTCATTCTAAATAACCCATAGTGCTATTGAGAGCCCTGGAAGCTGCCCAGACAAGAGCTCCCAGTGTCCTGAAAAGCCATAATTAGCCTGATTACTCAGGAAAATGAGGACAGTGATAATCTTGCCAATTGATGGTCATTCAAACACAAAGACCTAAAGAAGATCGACTGTTTCACCGACTGGTTGGAACATGCCAGCACTGGATGGCCAACAAGCAGGAAAAAGCTCTGCTCTGGCTTAGTTCGGGAAAAACAACTCACCAAATGGCATGAAAAGGTGCAGAAAAAAGGAAGAAGTAAAACTCCACAACTTCCTGGCACCACCCAGCCCCATGTGGAATGGTCTTCAGCCTTAAGTTCCCCCTCAGGGAAATGACTGATAGAGCTCAACAGTGTTTGCAATATTAACATAAAGTGTGTATAATTAATACAGTCCAGCTGTTGCAGCTTATGAAATAACCTTTCTTACTGTAAATGCAGAGTATCATACTTAAACCTCTTGCCAAAAGATAACACAGTTCAATTTAAGAAATAATATTTCTTTCCATTTAGCCTGTACTGCCTAGCCCAGACTCATCAATAATTTAGGGCAGGTACCGCCATAAAATAAACTTATAAAAGTAGTTCTCAAGCCAGCCAAGAGCAACCAAGAGCCATTGTGGTCTAACAGTATTTTGAGTTGCCCTGTATGTCACCATCTCTAATTCACACACATTTCAGAGCAAAGGTTACTCTGTGGCCAACCACAGTGAATTGCTCTCCTATCACACACACGTATTTCTCTCACAGTACTACTTAAGTAGCACTTTGCAGTAAGTTCACAACAGTTTCTGAATTTCTTGCTTCTGGGGTCACTCTTCCTTATGCTGCCAGCTTCTCCCACCTACTTCCTCACACTTCTCCTGAATGACTGAAGAGCACAGCATTCGGCCTTGGAAAACACAACAAAGGGCTGCCATCCTCTGAGGGGGCACTTTACCCAACAGAGAGTCACTGAGATTTACTACTCTGCAAGCGGACAAAACCAAAGCCTATTGATTCCTGTTGCATTCAATATCTTGATAAAAAGATGCAGCATTAAAAAAAAAAAAGGGTGGAAGACAAACTACAGTCCACATTTCCAAACATCCACGAATTAATGTTAGTGCATTGAAAATTATTTTTTAAATAAAAGGTCTTCTAAAGCGTAGGTTATGATAGACAGATACCGTATTAAATAATCTCTGCAACACATGGAAATACACAAATATAATAGAAAAGGATTTCTTAAATATTATACACTTTACATGTACAAACTAATTCAACATCCAGCAGTACTGCAGCATTATTTCCATTAAATGGGAGTAATTTCCAGAGAGGCAAAAAGAAGTCACAGTTCTGACTGAGAAGCCACTGACCAACTATAAGCTATTTGTTATTATCAACCGGTCATTATTCTAACAATTATAACAATAACTAAATACTTCAGCTACTAATCAGAACTGTATTCACAAGCTAGAGCTTGATTATAAGACTTTTTTATAAGACTATTTTCCAGTATGCAAAATAGAGAACAGAAATTTTCTTTCATGCATCTAGAATTTTTTCCAGTATCTATCCTCCTCTAACAGTCTTTAATCACAGGTTCCATGTACACTATTCACATTTTCTGTAACTAAGTTTCATTCTAAAATACGTATTCTGTCTGTGAGCTTCTATTAATAGAAAACTCACTGCCTAAGCCATGAAATGCATTCTCTAATTTTAAAGAATGTAGTGGCAAATGCTAACTCAGGATGACCAGAAGCTTCCCCCATAGATGTCCCATAGGGACACCATCTCCCATAGATGTCCCAAAACTACATCAAACTCAAAAAAACTGTAATTGCAGCACATTCCCACTAATAATAGACACACACCAATGGATTGCCTGTCCCCCAGAACTCTGTTCAAGTGCATTAAAACTTTCTGGCTGGGAAAAATCAGGTACCACAATCTGTGTCCATGAAACTCATCAACTGCCAGTTCAGCAAAGCAGCAGCAGCAGATGAAAAAAAAAAAAAAATTATCTTAATCAGAGGATCACTCAGTGCTTTTTTTGTTACTGACTGGTTTGTCTTTACATTTTAGGATGTTTTAAAGTATTTAATAGAAAACAGCGTTAACAGTTATTTGTATTGCCTTTCTATTTAAAAACAGCCATTCCTCTTTTTTTTGCAATTTATTTCAACATTTAAATTCTCATAACTAGATAAACATGGGTACAGAATACTATTATCGTGAACATAATTTTCTATTTTGCAGCACTGGGCAAAGCAATTCAGTAAATTTAGAAACTATCCATAACAGCAATGAACTACATATCCATATATAATAATGAACTACATATTTAAGCCATCTTGCATCATCAGTTCCCAAGCAGAACACATTAGTGAGTAATCACACTCATCAGAATGCACTATAGCTTGATACTGTTTTTCATAATTAGAATGACTTTGTCAGTCATTTTAGGCCAAGTATTTAAGACACAAAATTAAAAATATTGTAACAACCAAAATCCCAAAACCTCGTGGGATCTTTTCCTCGTTTCCCAGGAAAGTAATTTTCGTTGTGTATCTGCATTTCTCTGCAGTCCTCTCAAGAATGGCATCATAGCATGAGAACCAGAACAAAAAATTAATAGAAACAAAAGTAGAAAGAGGCTCTTAAGCTAGAAATCTTTAGCAAGATACTGAATTCATTTTTACATCACCATCATTTTCCAAGTCCAATTTCAGCTATTCATTTTAGATAGCGTTTTACAATTGCTCTGGGGTCTATTTATATTCTTTGACTACACATTTTGCTATGCAGTTAAGTAAAAGACACCTGAAAAAGATTAGTAATGACATTCTCACTGGTTTAAAGTAAAAGAAACTAAATATACCCAATGTAATTTGTTCTCTGCTAAAATTACCCTTCCATGGTTAGTTACTGAGTTTTCTTATTAGGTCACATATACTTAAGAACACTGATATCCCACTAGTTCATTTTACTGACAACAGAATATCACCTCTCCCTGTTCAAAGCTTTGTATAAGAACAAACCCCAACACACAGGAATGTCTCTCCCATGATCACCTCTCAGCTACCAAGGGCAATTTCAGTTAAAAATGCACGATGATACAGATTGAAATAGAAACATCCCTCAAGAAACAGGTGTGGTTGTAACCAATAATCATTTTGCATTAGGAAGAGAAAGTTCTAGCTAAAGGACAAAGGGAGGATGACACATCTAGATTGTCATTCATGGAGGCTGTGCTTTCCTTCTTGCTTCCCTCTGAGGAAAATGCCTGGCAGTTACATACTCAAGTCCTTTTGGGACAAATCATATTGTTGCTCTCACATTTCTGGGAGAGTTGGCTGTTATCTGACAGACAAACAAAAGCCTTTATTCTTTAAAGTCACATGTAAGTGGAGGTTGCCTGTTCTCACAGCACTGCCTCTTCTACAAGTCCAGAGTCCTGGCAAAAGGATACAAAAAGGAGACAACTGAGTGTATTTGGGAGCAACGGGCAGAGCACAGCACGTCCAAGCAGATTTGTGATCCCTGCAGCTCCACAGCAAGAGTTCCCTTCAGGATTCCTCTGTACTCATGGAGAAACCCTGAAAATAAATACCATAGAATCCCAGAATTGTTTGTGCTGGAAGGGACCTTAAAGCTCATCTCAACCCCCCTGCCATGGCAGCCAACCTTCCTCTAGACCAGGTCGCTCAAAGCCCCGTCCAGCCCGGCCTTGAACACTTCCAGGGATGGAGCACCCACAGGTGCTCTGGACAACCTTCTGCAGTGCTCACCAGTCCACAGCACAGCTGCTGTGCTGGCTGCAAGGAGTCCCAGACCCTCTGCAGAAACACATGACTCCTGCCTGGTTCACTTTACCACTCATGGCTATTTTGGATCCATTAAATTTAAAAGTAGCTCCGTGACCTCTTCAGTGAGTGAACGTAATATACACTATTCTTTATATAATAACAGGAGAGGGAGATTATGAATGGAATCTCCTGGATATGATCTAAATCACCAATTATTTTTTCATAATTTGACATACAGTACCTTTAAATATTTTATGTTCATGTCAGCCAGTCCACAGAAAGGTTTTCAGCGAGCTGCAGCATACAAAGCAGTGGTAAATACTGAAGTCTCAACATGAAGGCTGTATATGATCAAATCACTCATTTCTAGGGAATAAAGCTCTAAAAACAAACTCTGCACTTATAAAATAAATGGAAAAATTCCCCATGAACTTAACAAGAGCATAAGGAATTAGAAAGTGAGATGAGAAACTCTATGGAAACTTAAATGTAGCCTTAAAAATAAGCATTTTCTTCACTTAACACAATACCTTCTCTGTAGAGGCTGAAAATATAAAATATTACTGATTACATAAACCTCAAACAGAAATAACTGTAGGTGGTTTGGAACAAGTCAGTGCTGTATTTATACAAGTACAGCATTCAGCAAGCAATATTAGTCAGCCATTGAGCAGGTTCTCTGCACTCCAGTACACTGAATATGTGCCTGCATAATTAAGACTTGTTTGCACGACAGCTGGTGGGGAAAAAATATCCCATCTGATATGAAAGATACAAAAATATTTTCATAAAACAAAACATTGCAGTGGAACAGGTCTGTGAGGCTGCTTTTCCTAAAAAAGCAGCCTCACATCAATAAAACTCAATCATCCTGCAGTATCACCCATATCAGCTCTCCAGCACAGAAAATAAGTCACTATGCAATTAGACACAATTTCCCAAGATTCGCAAAATTCAATTTCCTTCAGCTCCTTGTGTCCACAGAAAAGAGAGAACCCAGGTAGTGTCAAATGCATGCAGATGACTGCTGTTAAGTAAATCAATTTGTCATTCAAAGATCTGACCAAACAGCCTCAGGCTTACTTTGCTTAAAGCCATTTTATATATGGATAGTCCTAATAAATCTGCCTGTGCGCTGTGCTGTACACATTTTTCTGGAGAATAATGTCTGTAGATCAAATTCTATTCTCTTCTGAGTGTCATTGTACCAAACCTTGTTGTTTGAAACATTCTCAACAGCAAAAGAAACCCAAAAAGTGAATCCAAATGAAAATTAATCTAGAGGGGGAGGGATTTAAGGGTGTTGCACTGGACTCTAAAAAAATCTCTATTCTTCAATTATATTAAATCAAGAACGTGATCACACAAATACCCCTCTCTGTATTCTGGGCAGGGCTGTTCCAAGTCCTGAGCAAACTTGTTCAGAACTGGCTCAAACACCAGCGCCCTGTGCCTTGCCCTGTATGAGCTGTGTCACATTAACATACCCATCACACCTTGTGCATCACTGACCACCTCCCTCTCCCAAAAACTAAGATTACTGTACACAGCCCAAGATTCAAGTCAGTGGTATGAACAGAGATGAGGCCAAACTCAAAAACTTGAGATTCCTACGCATCTCTGGTTCTGATTTTCCAGGATCAAGTTCAGCAAAATGCTGTGGATTTTCATATCTTCATAAACAGGGACCTTAATCCTGCAGAATGTGATGCTCTTCTTGATGTCTATTTCTGCATAAGAATGTATGTGTGATATATATATATATATACACATTTACAAGATAATTTATACAACTAAATAAATTTTTAGGTTTTTTTTTTTTTTAGCATGGGGAACTTGCTTTTCTGTATGGGATGGGGATGACAACATCATTTGCAACACTTCTGTTATAAGTATTTATCTGGGTAGTAATATCTAGTAAAAAAGGACCATGAGCCACCTCAAATGATTTTAGGCCAGACCACTATCTGTAAATCCAGCAGAAAAAGAGAGGTGTCTGAACTTTCAAGAAAGAACAAAGTAAAGCTACTCCACAATCTGAAACACCATGGGTTATTGCAGAAGCAAAGTAATTCCTGTCGAGTTCTCCTTAATCCTGGGTTTTAAATGCATTCACCTCGAGTGTGTAAAACTCATTACCAATGTGAAAAAACACAACCACTGCTGCTACAGTTGGATCAGCTACAGAAATCTCCCCTCAGCATTTCCTCTTGCCCAGCGTGTGAGCAGACAGCTCACAGACCCGGAGCAGTGCAGCAGCAGCTTTTCTTTTGAGCTGAGCAGTTCCTTCTGCTGAGCTCCAAATGGCATCACCGAGCAGCTTTTCCCATTCACTAAAAGCAGGACTTTCTGCTGCAGCCCTTCCTTCTCCTAAGGACGGTGTGCCACTGACATACAAACCACTGCAGCCCTGCACAGCATGCACTTACAGGACCTAAGCTGCCTAGTTAAAAAAAAAAATCAGCTCCAAATCAGGAAAAAAGCTTTTAATCCTTTACAATGTGATACACCAGTCATTAGAAATAGGAAGGTTCGAGCTACTGCAATTCAAAGGCTGGAGAGGACTGGAGCAGCTGTAAACCCATCTACTTAACGTGACTTTCTTAAAGGCACTTACCAAAAAATAACAACAAAAACCTCTTAACTTTGCTCACTGAATTTGTGCAGTTTCCTGTCATTCTGGACTCAGTTCCTAAATCTGCTTGGACTCATGAAAGCCAGAAAGCCACAAAAACTAAAAGTGCTCATTACAGAAAAAGGGGCCAGAGAATGCTCACAGCACTGCACCGAACACTGGCTGCTCAGAAAAAGATGAAGATGAAGGAGGGCATTGCAATACATCGATTGCATCTTTTGTTTAAGGCTTTTAATCCACACAATTTGGGATGGATGTTCTCCTTCCACCTCATGTTTTAATTGTTCATCCCCAGGACTGCCGGTGGGCTGGAGAGGTGATGAGAGTGGTTGAAGGCTCTGTGAAGAAGAAAGCCTTAGATGGAAGAGAGATGGAATTTTCCTGTGTGATCCTCGTAATTTAAACTGGTGTTTGGTCTGACAGTCTTCAGCCATGGATGGTCCCATGAAAACTGCCTGGCTGCTCTGCTTCTCAAATATGTGCAGTTTCCCATCTGTGTGCATAAACCTTGGAAAAACACTGGCTTTCCTTGAAACTGTGACATTCCAGGTCCGATCAGCATTTTAACAAGTAATCATATTCTACATTTAGAACTTAAGTAGAAGGCACACAGCTCACCTCCCAACTTTGGCAAACAGACAAATGAAGAGCATCACCTCAGCATTTTTTCATTAAATAAGTTCATATCAGGCTAGAGGATTTGTTTCCTCCTATTTATAGAACTCAAAGAAAAACTGAACTGGCAATAAAAAAAATACTAATTTCTAGACGCCTTCTCAAGTATTTCAACCACTATCATAGAATGATAGTACCAGAGCTAAAATACCTTGTAATACATAGAAGACACAAATTTCTAGATATTCAGTCATATGCTACAACTTAGCATGTTTACCTAATACCAGTGTCCAACACTAACACTGGGTACGGCAAGCACAGCAAAAAAAAATAATTGTCTCAGTGAAAAGATTAAGAAATACTACAGATCATGCTCTAACACCTTTCTAGATATCAGTCCAAATCAGAATATCATTAGGTATTTCCCAGCTTCCAAGTAATGAGGAGACTGAGGGGAGACCTCATTGCAGTTATAACTTCCTCATGAGGGGCAGAGGAGGGGCAGGAACTGATCTCTTCTCTGCAGTCACCAGTGACAGGACCTGAAGTTGTGTCAGGGGAGGTTTAGGTTGGATATTAGGAAAAGGTTCTTCACCCAGAGGGTGGTTGGGCACTGAACAGGCTCCCCAGGGCAGTGGGCACAGTCCCAATCCTGACAGAGTTCAAGCAGCATTTGGATGATACTCTCAGGCACAGGGTGTGACTCTTGGGGCTGGTCCTGTGCAGGGCCAGGAGTTGGACTCGATGGTCCTTGTGGTTCCATTCCAACTCAGCATATTCTGTGATTCTGTGAAATGACAGCATCTTTGGGACCCATTCATTGAACAGCAGAAAAACAGCTTTGCTTTTGAAAAGGCATGAAAATGTTCTGGCCTATCAGCACAAGTAAGGTGTCTAAAAAAAAGCATGTGGTAACACAGTTTAGGAGAAATAATTGTAGATGTATTGGCAGCAGCAAAACTAGCAGTAAAAACACTGAAGAAATAAGACCTGGGGGTGCTTAAGAGCCAAAAGTCACGAGCAGCAAAAAGCTCAAGTATTGGTCAATACTTAAGGCTCTGAAAAAAATGTAAGTTTTCAATTTTGGCTGAAGAAATACAAACCTTGAGCTACAATTGCATCTTAGAACAGACCTAGACCTACCATCTATGGTTGCCAGCAAATGTGAGGTATTTATCAGGACCCAGAGAGCTCCCTGGTCACATTTAATGTTCATGCTGTGCCATGCTGGAGGACAGAGCTGGTGAGGCTCCAGCCCCAAAGGCTGTGTGATCATGCTCAGCTCCTGGCTGCCCCAGCCCTGGCTGCTCCCTAACACCTTTCCTTTACCACCTCAAATCCCCACTCATGCAATGTGTTGGTCTGGCATCAGGAGAACCTTTTAAAGCATAGGTCAAAAGTATTAGGAGCATTTTTTAGAAAATCCTATAATGCAAGGTGCCTGACTATTAAGTGAACCTTCTAAATCATATATATTGTTTCATGTGGCAGTACAGCAGACTGTGCACTGTGGATTCTCTGGTTGCCTCTATTAGGTATAATTCAAAACTACAGAAAATCACAGAAATCAAAAAAGATGAAATATAACTTGTTCTCTCAAAAGAAACAAGTCAGTCAAGCCATCAGGGCAGAAATTTCCAGAAATAGGTAGTCATCTGAACTTCTTTACTTCTGAGGGCCCAAAAATGAGACACTTTTTCTGCATTGATTCAAAGGTAAATCTCTTTAGAGTCACTGCATTTCACTTAAGAACTGAGTTGTCCAGTATAACTAATCAATTCTTGAAATATTTTCTTGTAAAATAGGTCAAAGAGCAGTAAGTTAGTACCATTTTTACTTACCAGAGTCTTTTCACATTTTCTACAATATTTCAAAGTTAAAAAAAATATATAATGCTAATCCTCCATTAAGCTACGAGTAACAAAAAAATATTTTACTAGTCAGAGAAAACACTTTTATCTTCTAACCTATAGATTCATGATATCATTTATTAGAGTATATGTTCACAAATTAAATGGCACCAAAATAAGCATTTCTTCTTGCAGATTCTCAGAAGCATTAAATCTTGTTCCTCTCATTTACTGAAATCCTTATAGCAATTTTGTCCTTGATTTTGAGATCTATAAATCCCGAAAAATAAAAATGCTTACAAGTAGCTAATAGAAATAAACATATACAGAACTAAATGCTGGAGTATAAATTATTATACAATTCCTCTACTGTATTTTCTGCAGTACAATAGATTCTTGCTAAAATAAGTTGAGTCTGTC
>JAYRBT010000177.1:1256455-1267939 GCA_036023395.1 Myiotriccus ornatus
GTATAAATTATTATACAATTCCTCTACTGTATTTTCTGCAGTACAATAGATTCTTGCTAAAATAAGTTGAGTCTGTCATCTGGCACACAGTAAAATACAATGATGCCCTTTAGACACCGAACCAAAAATCTTTTCTACCCCTTCCCTGTAAGGAAACCACATTTTTCTTCAGTATATGTATCTGCAGTTAATATTTTAGAAAGACTTTAACAGAAAATATACTATTCCTTAGCTTTCTAACCTGAAAAAATATGCAAGATTTCTGCTTTATAATGCTGCCTTGCCATTTTGAATGCAAAGAGGGATCATCTTCCTTCATGCTTGAACCTGAAAAATAGTCAATGTCTTAAATTCCTGAACTGAGGAATTCAGGGCAAATTGAGGGCATCTTTAAAGTACAAGCCCGTTAATGAAACCAAAGGTATTTATCCTGAAGTCTACGGTCTGTGGAATGTGTAACTTGTAGTACAAATATTTTTTTGGATAGGAAAACAAAAGGTATCTTGATTTCGTATGAACAGTCCTCTGCAGTTTTCTGTGTTCAGGCTCACTGCGCTCTTCAGGCTCCTCTGTGCAAGGAGAAACTGTCACTGAATGACACCTTGAATTCATTACAAAGCTGTGCCAGCAGGGAGACAACAAAAGGCAGAAATTAAAGTTCATTCACATAGTGGATGATCCACATCAAGGACAGAGATCACAGGCTCTGACTGAAAACAAACCTCCACTGATCTAAACAGAACAGAAGAAAGAAACTTGGTCAATCTACAGGGCTGTGCAAGCAAACCCCCCAGAGCATCAAGCAGGCCTTGTCCTTCCATTGCACAAGGCAGAAGAGAAAACGGAATGATGTCTCCCTGTGCTGCAACTGGATTTCTTTCCAGAGCACATCATGGGGTGTTGCTCCTCTAGCAATGAAGATAAACACACAGAGAAGCACCCGGGAAGATCCCTCCTCTACAGTAGAATTCTGCATCAAAATCATACCAACAGAAATACAAAGAAGGAAAAACCATTTTCTACTTGATTGTCCTACACTGCAAAACTACACACTGTCCAGTAGTGAAACCAGAGGCTTTGGGAGGCTTCAGTGCAAGAGCGTTAGACCCAAAGCCAGCACACAAACAACCAGTTAAAAGGTCAGGAGTGATACTGAACACTTGATTTTCTGAATTGAAAGCTACCATTCATGTCCAGGATGATAGTTTCAGAGTCAGTGTGTGTTCTACCCCTGAAATGGTTTTTATAAGAAGTGTTAAGACTAACTAATAATAAAAAAAAGCCCCAAACCTTAGCTTATTCTGACTGCTAAGAACAGAGGAAAAAAAGTATGTCTCTAAATTTAAAGATGCCTTTGACATAGCTCACTGAATCTATCCATCCTCCTCCGTATTCTGAACACGAATGCCCCAGGAACATTCGAACAAGAGACTAAAAACAAGGAGACCAAAATCTCTCTTCAGTATGTGCTGTCACTTCCTACACTCCTTAATGTAACAACTGCAACACCTGGGAAACCTGCTCCACCACAGTCTTCCTTCTGACCTGAAGGAAATTGCTTGCTCCTAAATTCAGGAAGCATTTTACAACCCAATTCCTAAAGAAATGAACGGAACTCAGGTGCTGAAAAGCACATTTTGTGAATGCAGACCTGAGTCCCTCCATAGCTCAGGAACTGGCAGATCGGAGTCTTTGAGACCTCCCAGTCTAAAAGGGTTGCTCGGCACTGCCAAGCAAAAAACTGAACAACTTTTGCACTCAAGATACTTATGGTAGGAGCAGAGATTTACCAGATAGGCTAAAAACTTCACTGTACCCTCTCCCACCCCACTTGGCACTGCCTGATGCTCCCAAGATCCCAGAGTACCTGGAAGAGACACAACACACGAAGTAGCTCTGTGTGCAGTTGCATATCAGTTCAGCCTATTTGCTCCCAATTTGTTTTCAATGGCAATACCATAAATGCACAAGTGAAAGAACAAAAAAAAGTTTTTACTTACCTACTTTCCCTGAATTAGGATATTTTATCAGATTTTTACATGTCATTTTAGATTTCTCTTCTTTCCTTCTTAAGTACTTATGTATTTGTTTTCCAAAGGGCCTGTTGCAGGAAAAGGTCCGAAGGCACGTCATAATTTTACAGAAAAGGATTAAAAACAAAAATTAATTCAACTATCTCAGTACATAATGCTTTAATGAGTTTTCCTTCAGAACTAATGTCATCAGAATTCTGAATACACAGAAAGCGTGGCAGCAATATGTAGAGTACCTGCATGTCAGGTGCAAAACATTTATGCACTTTAACCCAGAATTAATCTGTCAATCACTGTTCCCTCATTAAATGATCTCTGCAGAAATGAAGGAATGTTCATTTTTACGAAACTGACGAATTTTCTACAAGCATTTGTTTCAAACAGAGGTGCAAAAATATGGTAGATCTGTCAACTGGATTTTACTGACTGCAAAATCAGAAGCACTCGATCATTCAGTTATAGCAACAGGAAAGCACATACTCTGCCCCATGTCTATAGATGTTATTCTGTCCTTCAGATTTATTTAATGATAAGAAAAATATGTCACTTATATGCTGAATATAGATTTTTTTTTAATATTTTCTTTTATTTCTTAGTCTCTTCTCAATTAATTCAAATTTTAAAAAATAGTCTTGTATTTATAACTGGATGCAGTAAGAAGTAATAAGGTACCAGTAAAAGGTACCAGAGGAGGTCAGTGACATGGTATAAAGTACCATGGATATATTATATTTATTTTGAGGATTATTTATAAACTGTAAAGGTTATGTTAAAAAATATTGATATTCAGAATTAGTTTTACAAGTCCAGGATCACCAGAAAGATACATTTCATTTTTCAGTGCTGTGCGAGAAAGACTTTTCAGGAACTACTTACCCACAGAACAGACTTCCTGATATTTTGCTGGTTTTCCATAGTGCATTTATGTTACATTTATCCAAATATGAAGAGGAAGTACCTCATATTCTTGGGCAGTGTAGCACTGAATATTCATATTCCAAGTCAAATGACTTCCAGCATCTGAACTCCAACTTGACAGGACTCTTCTGTGTCAGGAGCTATGCCATAAGATCCTTTACTCAAGGTTATCACCTGATCCCAAACTCTCTGCACACCAGTACTATCATTTTCGTATTCCAAAGCTATCTGAAAAGTTTTACTGACTGAAAAGACACTAAAGTTCCATTTTTATGACCAAAAGAATGCCCAAACACCAAGAACATTATTGTCATTAATTAGATGTAATCATGATCGCAGGGGGGGTTTTCATCCCCTAGATCTCCCAAATTCATTCTGCATTACATGAGCATCACAGAAATGGATTCTACACAAGAAAACATCGGTATTTTCCTCCAAATACAAACAAACAAATTAGACTTTCCATCAGATGGAATTGGCCTCTTGTGGAATCATTCTAGAAAGCTTAACTGAACACCGAAAGCCTTCACCACGTACTCACTAACTGGGTTACACAACACTTCTTTTGGTATAAACCACTTCTTTTTGGTTCAGCATCCAGGCTGATATTTTCAAGGAATCAATGTAACATCAGAAATGTAATAAAGAAAAAATTTATGGATCTCTGAAGTCAGGCATTAAATCTAACACTTCAGCTGGCAAAACTGTCTCCTTATGAGTCTGGTCTTGGCACTTAAGATTACTATAAAAATACTTAGGAATTTCTTTAAATAAATGCCAGCACACAGTTAAGTATCAGACTATATTTGAAAATTGATTTGGTGCTGCTGTGATTCCATGAATTCTAATGGAACTCCTCCAAATTTTTTCACCACTGCAAGTGAACCTGAAATATCTCATTTTGCATTATTTTTAGCTGAAATGTATGTCAATGTGAAATCATTTGAACTACATTAGTAGAACTAAAATGATCCCCAGTGTAACTCCATTCACATCAGCTACATCAGGAATGCATTTCACCACTATAACTTAAAATGTAAAACGGCCAAGTCGTAATAAAACTATTTTTCTGAGCATTGTCAGCATCCAGTAACACTGGGCAAGGTCTGACGGAAGCAGTAATAGTAATTTGGAGCCATAACATCTCAATTAGAGGGTTTCTCTGTCACATAATTTCAACCAAAGTAACACTTAACAGAAATTTCTGCTTCTTGTTAAGCACTTGGGATCTTTGGGTTTTAGCATTTAGTGGTAGGACTTTGGCATTTTAAAACTGCATTGTAAGGGACTGGACAAATGGATAGCTGAGCAATCAAATTTTAAGCCCCAGAAGAGGTGTTTGCTTCCATTCTGGAATGCACAACCCTTTCTGTGATTCAGAATGGTCCACCAAACTGACAGAACAACCTAAGACTGAGCTAGAGTAACTCCTATTTATAATGGCAAAGTACAGATGTTTATGCACTGCAGGAGGCAGAGTAGGCTCCACTGTCACCTCAGGATTTACCTCCCCAGCACTGCAGTATGCAGTGCTGATGCACCAAGGATGTTGCTCTGCCAACTGCTACAAGGCCCTACAGTAAGACCTTTTCCTTCCAAGAGTAAGTTAGTGTATGATCACAGCACAGCACAAAGATCACTACGCTTGTTTGCAATTAAAAGCCTGTGTTCTGGTAGCAGAATAGCTGAACGACTCGCTGGAGCAGTCACCTCATGCTGAGCTCCGTGTCTACGGTGTGAATATATTATAAAAGTGGTTCAAAGAATTTTCTTCCTTATTTCCATTAGAGATCTAAAATTCCACCTCTTATGAACCAGCTCCCCTTTCAACCAGTCGATACTGCAAACATGCACCACTTATTTTCTCTAATTTCTTTATTTACTTAGTTAGTATTCCTTTCCCTCCTGCATCCTTGCCATGGTCCCGGGTATTGCACGGTCTCTGGTATCACACAGAACTACTAGCAAGCTCCTTTAGGAAGAGAATCCTCGTGCCCTTCACACCATTGACTACCAGCTGTGAAAGAAACACTTTTAGTTATGGATTTTTACGGGATTTTACAGAATGTTCATCCTCACTGCTGATATTGCCCCCCGTAAAAAAGGTATTTAGCACATTTAACTCAGGTGAGCTACAATGAAATGCAATATTAAATTTTGGCAAATTACTGAGTCATGTCATTCCAAACACAGTTGGAGTTAATACCACCTCAATAAAAAGAAGCCTTAATGCCTCACATCAAAAACATAGCGAAGCCTTGCTCTGTGTTTTTAAATTAGGAATCAGACATTTAAACACACATTTTTGAACCAGGGCTCACCACAATGCAGCCTTTTGTGTGTGTCTTGGTTTTTATTATTTCTCCTGCAAATGCAAAAGAGGACAAGCAGAGAAACTTTTTGAAGAAGAGATTCACAGAAAATCCACGAAGGCAAAACCCAACCCCCTTACAGAGAAGCCCACGTCTACAGCTCTGCTCGGTGCCACTGGATGCCACATAACAGCAAACAACACTTATCTGACAGGTTATGCAGAATGTCGTGGATGCCCAGTTCAGACTGGTTTGGTTGTCGTTTTTCAGCTCCAGAACTATAAGTCAGTCACTAACGAGTTCTTCCCCCTGCAAAAGTCCTCCACTCAGCTTTAACTGAGTATTGCAAAACTACTGTAATTCAGTAGAGTTGGTAAGTCCTTTTTTTTCCTTTCTTAATGGCTGGTCCCAGACCTTAAAGTGCATATGCCAATTTGGTTCAAGTTTCATAATCTGGAATGTTCCACAGTGCCTCTTCAAAAACAGTTCCAGTTTAATTGTGCCTTCCCTAAGTAATGATAAGTCTGAAAAAAATACTTGCTCTGAATCTATTATTTATGTTATATGCAGCACTATCTTGATTATTTCATTCTGGAGTCTGAAATATACTGTAGGCTGGATAATCTTTACCCACCTTAATCTCCTAGGAAGGGCAGTGGAAGTTTTTGACACATAGTAAAACACAGCTGGCCTAGGAATCAGTGAAAAGAAACCATGGAATGTTCTCACAAGGACTCCATGGGACCCAACACGTTCATTTTGAAGCCCAGAAATGCCTATTCTGGATCTTAAACGTTGCTTCAAATATACATGGGTGAAAGCTGTAATCAAGCAGCACCAATAATAGCACATTGAAAGTCAGCAATTCTCAACTGTCAGTACTGTAACAACTGAATATCTTATTACTTCTACCTTCTCCTCCCATACACTGAATTTCTTCAGCACTGACAAAGTGCCTGTACTAATCATAGACTCAGTGTTAAATTAAGCAGGAAAAAGATATAAATTAGGTTGGTACTTCTTGAGGGCATCAGTAGAAAACACCAATTTCAAATAACTTTGATTATAAAATTTTACTTCACAATCCTTTTCCAGATCACAGATATTCATAATCAAAAAGAGTATGGAATTCATGTAATGTTAGCTATTTTGCCATCAGCATCACAAAGAAAAAAAAAAGAAACAATAAAATATGATGCAGAATTCACTCTTCCAATGATTGTCATTGAACTATTACATTAGTAAACATTCACAGTATGAAGTCTCTTTCAATATATCTCCAGCATATAAAGTAGTGCAAAAAAGCATTCCAGTCATTTTGCCTTTGCAGTCAGACCAGGTTAAACGATTCTCTTACTTCATTTCTTTCATTATTAGACAACAAATGCTGCAATGCCTCCAAAGAGAGTTATAAAAATAAACAATTTCTGGAGGGTCAACAGCCTTTTCAAAGAAAATTTCCAGTTAAAAACAAGCATTATAGATTTCAAGAAAAAAAAAATTAGATCTATCTTCTGTAGAATATCCTTTTACAATAAATTTACCATTTGAAAAACAATGACTATGGTATCCAATGATTTATGGTAGCTGCTATTAAAGCACTGATAAATAGATAAATGACTACCAAACTTCATTGTTTCTTACATAGTAAATACCTCTGAATGCCAACTTTTACCACAGAGCTGTTATTAGTGATGTCGACAGTTCATGCACCCACTTTAAAACTGACTTGGTTTCAATAAATTTTTCACCCTCATGTGCAAAACACTTGCATTCTAATAAAAATATAAAGTCTGAAAATGTATCAGATCTAGCAATCCTTTCCTCAAGTCGTACCACTTACTTGATATGTAATACATGTTTAGCAATGCTTTTTATTTGTATTTAACCATTAAATGGCATACTACTGTATGCTGCAGACTCCTGTTTGCATATTTCATTATTTTCACTGCACTCTTTAATGCATAAATATATTTGGAAACGTTCAGAATTACACATCAGTTTCCACAGAATTTGAATTTACACAGTTTTTCTTCTCTGACTCACTGCTATTCCCCGTGTCCTGACTTTTGTTCTCCTTTACACAAAGAGATTCTTTAACTCCTTCTTCCATCTCCAAATACTCTGATTTATCCTCTGTGGATGAAGAAGATGCGCTTCTAAATTTCTTCAGCAAATTTGTTGGGAGGTAAGGGCAACTGACTGCATTTTGCATCATCTGTGTTTGTTCCTCATTCTCAGTTTCTCTATGGTAGAAATAGTTAAAATTGGAGACAATCACTGGCACTGGTAAAGCAATGGTTAACACTCCCGCAATGGCACACAGGGACCCGACTATTTTCCCACCCACAGTTATGGGTTTCATGTCCCCATAACCAACTGTAGTCATGGTCACTACGGCCCACCAGAAGGCATCTGGGATGCTTTGAAAATGGGTGGCAGGCTCATCAGCTTCCGCGAAGTAAACAGCACTGGAAAACAAAATGACTCCGATAAAAAGAAAAAAGATGAGGAGGCCAAGTTCCCTCATGCTGGCCCTGAGCGTGTGACCCAGGATCTGCAAACCCTTGGAGTGCCTGGAGAGCTTGAAGATGCGAAACACCCTGACCAGACGGATGATCCTCAGGATGGCAAAGGACATGGCCTGTTGACTGCCCTGCTCCTGTGCCAAGTCAGTGCCCAGAGTAATGAAGTAAGGCAAGATGGAGACAATGTCTATGATGTTCATGACGTTCTTGAAGAAGTGTGCTTTGCTTGGACACGCAAAGCAGCGCACTGTAAACTCAAAGGAGAACCAAATGATGCACACTGTCTCTACAATGAAAAACGGGTCATTGAAGATGGTGTGCTCCCCAGCATTCAGGTGAAGTGACTCATTGGAAAGCCCCTTCCCTAAGCTCAGGGACATGACGAATTCTTTGTCATCTCTGAACTCTGGTAAAGTCTCCAGACAAAAGATAACGATGGAGATCAAGATGACTAAGACAGAGACAATGGCAATGCCTCTGGCTGGAGTAGAGCTCTCCGGGTACTCAAACAGCAGCCAGACCTGCCTCTTAAACTCATTCTCCGGCAAAATTTTGTCCTCTTCCTCTTTGACAAACCCTTCATCCTCCCTGAACTTGAGCATGGCCTCCTCCCCAAGCTGGTAGAACTTCACCTCCTCGGAGAAGATGTCAAAGGGTACATTGACTGGCCTCTTCAGCCGACCACCACTCTGGTAGTAGTACAGGATGGCATCAAAGCTGGGTCGGTTCCTATCAAAGAAGTACTCATTCCTGAGAGGATCAAAGTACCTCCCTCGCTTCGCCGGATCGCCCAGCAACGTCTCCGGGAACTGAGCTAACGTCTTCAGCTGGGTCTCAAAGCGCAGTCCTGACACGTTGATCACCACACGCTCACAACACTCGTACTCACTGTAGCGAACAGAGCTGTAACCCCCAGGGCCTCCACCATCATCAGGTGGCTGGTCCGAGTAGGAAAACTCATCCTCCCCATAGTCATCACTGTAGTACAGCTTTCCTTCTTCCTCATCTTCTTCGTCCTCGTCTTCATCCTCCTCTTCCTCCTCACTCAAGTCCTTCAGTATCCTCTCCTCAGAACCACTGAGCGGCAGCAGCTCAGAGCAGGGGAAGGAGGCCCCACACTCCCTACTCCCCAGGTGGTGGCTCCTCTTTTTCCCTTTCTTCCTCCTCTTTCCGCCCTGGCGGTGGGGCAGGCTGCTGCGTGAGGCGCTCCCACCGTGGGAGGAGGACGCCCCCCGGCTCTGCTCCTGATGGTAGTGGTGATAAGGTCCTCCCCCGCCCGCTGCCCCACCTTCCACTGCTGCTGTCGCTGCTGCCACGGCGGCGGCTGCGGCGGCCCGGGACTGTGCCAGCCGCTCCCGCTCCCGCGCCCGGGCTTGGGCCGCATATCCATAGGGCATGTGGGTGTTGCACCCAGAGCTATCTGCACTCACCATCGCCACCTCCATTTTGCAACTCCTTTTTTTTTATTTTTTTATCACTTACTGCAACGAGGCTTTGTTCTATTTACAGTGTAACCTTAACTTTCACCAGAAAGTTCAAAGCCATTTGCATTTGGAGGACAGTCCCCTGGACGTGGAGCATGGCAGCATGGTTGCAACACTGAATCTATGTTTTGGAAAAGCACAGGTCTGCATTTTCTCCTTCTCTGGAATGCTTGACACAAACTCCTGTTTTGCTAATAAGAAAAAATGGGATTCTCAAATTGAACCAGGGAACAGCTGAGACCTTGTTTGTTCATCCACCAAGCCCCTTTATTTCCATTTATCTCCAGCAGCTATCACAGATCTGATCAGAATCATGTCTACACCGCAGGCTATAAAGGCTGCATTTGTCAGGAAAAAAAAAAAAAGTGTGAATCAAATGGTACCTGTTCTCCACAGATGGTTTTAGTTCATCATTGCAACCAAATGCAAATAGTCTCTTTCCTCATTATTTGTTCCTGGTAATGCTTTGGCCTAGCAAACTTACTGTTTAATATCATTACTCGGGGAGTTGAAGTTATTTCCAGCCATCACTTCATTTACACAGTGAGGAGGTCTTTGCAAATCCTTTCTTCAGCCTGTCAACAATGTCTCAAACCTGGGAGCAGCACCCAGGGCATCAGCAGCAGTGGTAAGAGGAGGAGGAGGAGGAGGTGGAGGAGGAGGAGGAGATGAAGACTGAGAAACTGGCTCTGAGGTCCCCATAGGACATAAGGGGAGTGGATGGGTCACCCTTTGGTTATGGTCATGCAGAAGAAGCACTTAACCTGAGGCACATGCACAAACACACAAAAACAAACAAAACAAAAAGGGAAAAGATTGGATTGTTTTCCTAAAAGGTCACACCGATCAAATGAAACTGTGTCATCTATTACCACGGCATTCAAATCTTCTCCTGCCCACACTATTCACACTTCTACATTACACACACACCCACATCACATGCACAGAGATTTTGAACGACTCCGTGGGTAAGGATGTGGGTGGGTATGTCACATATATATATAGACAAAATCCCCACCCATATAAGCACTTGCATCCATACACAAACATATGCATGCTTCTGAAACACCAACACACATAAACACCAATAAAAATACTGCAACACACAAGTCATTCAGGTCTTTGAGCACATATGTGATAGATACACCTACATATATCTATATGAAACATTAAAGAATAAATGTATCTACACAAAGAGCTTTTGTTATATTCGTAAGAAACACACTGGATGGGGGAATGCTACATTTTAATCTACAGCTCAATTGTGTTTTAATCACAATGAACATCTCGCTGGATTTAATTCGGAAACAGGCACGTACAATGCTCACCCAAGTGAAAATATCATGATATGATATGTCAAGAAAACAACTGCAGGTGCACCGAAGCAACATCTACATGCAAGCACACACACAAAAATACACAACCCCCCACGCCCCCCTTTGAAACAGAAGCCTCGTTTACAGCTACATCTATTAATACATGACAGAAGGTGAACACGAACTATTAAATGATCCTATTTTTTAAATCGTACCTATGTGCCATGCAGAAAAAAAAAGGTCTTAAAGCCGCTCTTATACTTACTGATCCTAGGCAGAGAAATAGCAACGCTGTTCCTGGCGGTGCACGGGCGCGGTGGCAGCGGTCCCGAGGGGGCTGTGCCGGCTGATCCACATTCGCAGGTGTCTGTGGTCAGTGCGCACCACAGGTTGGCGAGCGATTCCCGTCCCTCCTTCCCGAGCGCAGCGCGGGCTGCGGGAGCGAGCGGGGCAGGGGCACCGCGCAGAGCCACAGCCCCGCTGCTCGCCCAGGCATCGGCGCAAAGGCAACAAGCGAGGGTCTCGTTCCCAGAGGGAATCGAAGGCGGCGTGTGTGAGTGTGTGTGAGGCGGGATGAACGGGATGATCGCTGGCGCGATCACCAGCCTCCCCGAGCCCGGCTCTCGCAGCAGATTTATGAATCAGCGCTGGATAATCCGCGCACCGAGCCGGGTCCCCGCGGCGGGGGGACGCGGGGCCGCTCCGTGCGGTCTCTCCCCCCGAAACACGTCCAGGGGCAGCGGCTCAGCCCGCTCCCGCCCGCCACGCATCCACTTGTTGTGCGGGTTTTGAGGTGCCGCGGGACCCGCGCCCGCCCCAGCCGCGCCGCGGGCCCGCCCGGCGGACTCGCCGCTGCCGCCGCCCGGCGATGCAGCTCGGCCGGCCCGGCCCCG
>JAYRBT010000177.1:1268429-1285783 GCA_036023395.1 Myiotriccus ornatus
CGCCGCCGATCCCGCTGTTCCCGCCGCTCCCGGCCCGCCGCCGGCCCCTGGCGGACGCCGCCCGCACTGCGCCCCGGCCCCGCACACGGCCCCGGCCCCCGCCCCGCTCCGCGCCCCGCTGGGGCGGCGGCGACCGACAGCCACGGCCCCGCGGCGGGGACGCCCGGGATGCCGAGCGCAACTCTCCCCCCGCCGGAGCGACGCTGCCAGCCCTGGCCTCCGCTCTGTCCTAAGGAAGCCAAATGCATTGCTGGGGTGGCTCGGAGAATTCCGAAGCCGAGCCCGCATCAAATTTCCCGGAAAAGGGGAAAAAGCTGCCCCCACCTCCACCCTGCTGCCCCGCTCGCCCCCCAGCAGCGCAAGCAAACATTCCCTCTGCTCCTACCCAGCACACCCAGGCCGCTGCAGCCGCCTCGCAAATGAAACCAAATTAACTTTGCTCCCAATTCTGTACCTGAGCAGAAAGTAGGTCCTAGTCCGTGACTAGAGGGGACCGTTGTGTATTTGGCGCAACTAACGCCTCAAATCTCTGCTCTCTCTGCCTGCTCACAAAAGCAGTGTACAAACTATTCTCTCTGCACCTAGAAACCCGAAGGATTCTGCTCTCACGGTGTAAGGGACCACCGTGAAAATGCAGCTTGGCTGTATTTGACATCACAGTCAGAATTCTACCATCTCAGTACAAATTAAGTATAGGCACTCCTCCTTCTCCTCATGGAGAAAGAAAAGACTACATTGAGAAGAAATCAAAAGCAGCACTCAGACACTTTGCCTCAAGGTATTTGCATCTGGAGACAAATTCAACACACACAGCAAGTGGGTTAGGCATTTGTTTCATTGCCTAGGTCCTCCTCCACAGAGAAACCAAGAGAGCCTGGTGACTATTTCCCTTCAGATCCCTCCAGCACAACCCACATTATCCATGTTACTTCTCTGTCTCTGCTGCCTACATACATCAGTTACTTCTCGTGTCCTTAACCTCATTCCTTTGAGCAGATGACCTATGATTGTACAAGAGAGAATGAAGGATCAACCAAACAAACACACAGAATGTCAGGCATCAAATCAGTTCATACCGATCTTGCCAAAAGTACTGTGAAATGTATAAATGGCAGTTATAGCGAACCAGCTTTTCCACCGTCACAATTCTTTGGGTTCCACAGTCAATATAAAGTGAAAAACAGAGAGAAATCCCTAATGTCATCTCAAATGCCATTAAAATACAATGTCTTCTGTCATCACAAAACCAGTCCAAAATTTTGATGCTCCTGGAGGCAGTTTAAAAAGATTCTACACATTCACTTCCAACACCAAAACCCAGATTCTTCTGCACCTGGCACAGGAGCATACCAAAGGCATGGATCAAATCTCTATCATCACATAGTCACAAGGACATGTATGATGCCGTAAAAATAGGAGAGTTATCATAAGTACAGTTCCTGAATTATTAGGATCACCTGGATTTACTCCTACTTCAGTAAAGTTTAATTCTAGAGGCATTTTCCAGAATTCAGCCACTTCATTCTTTAGCAAGTCCTGTATTGTTTTTTATCAGTAGGACTTGAACAGCTTTTTATTTCTTTTTTTTTTGAGTTATTTCAAGGGCTTGGGACAAAAAATAATTATTTATCTAGTTCTTACCTCCCTTTCAAAATTTCAGATGCATTTTCTTGTCATTATTTCATGTTAAACTGAAAAATTCAGGGGATATTTGAGTATAAAGACAAGTACAGACCAATCCCTTTGGTATTCCTTTATAAGCATTATTTATTTTTTTTAAATAGCTAAATCATGTTCTTGAGCTAAAGATAAATAAAAGATAAATAAACAGTGATGTACACATAATAGACACACAGCTGGTAATAGGAGAAGCAGAATAGGTTTTTTGTGCCCTTTTAAATCCATTCTAATGTGATAGGGATCACGTAACTACAGGCAATTCAATCTAGCTCAGAGTTCTCACTTGATCCAATTTTTAACTGATTTAAAAACAAAAAACAAGCTTTAGGTATTTACAGATGAATACAGTGACTCATTTCATTCAGCTTTGTATTTTCATAGTATTCAAAGAGCAATTTTTATTTAAAAGCTCTTACATGTCCTCTGTTCCTTCATATTCATAAGGGATACTATTATTGGTAGAACAAAGAGAGAATACCTACACGTCATTATCCTCGTTACTACTGCATTAAGAATATTGTAGTATAGTAAAGGATCTCTAAGGTACGTTATCACACAAATTTGTCCTGTTTTACAGTGATGCAGAGAAGAAATATGTATTATTGCTTATTTACATGTACAGTGCTAAAAAAAATACACAATTTAATACATTTTTGTTCAAAGGGAGCATGAGATTTTAAAAGCTTAATTTATGTTGCTAAGCCCAATATTAATTTATGCTATCCCCCAATTGCTGCAATTCACACTGGCAGAGTGTGGCCCCAGTCCAACGCTAATCTTCCTACTGTAATCAAGACTTCTGTGCAGCAAATAAGACTACACTATCTTATTGCACTTCTAGACCATGAGTTATTCTCTTTCCCTTTCATCTTCTCTTTTTGCTCTTCTGCTCCTTCCTGTGCTTGCTTCACTATTATTTCTATTAGCCTCTCATGGCAACACAGCCAACCTCCCCTAAGATCAGGGACTTCTTTCAAAACAAGTAAAATGTTGCAGCAGTGGGAACTGAGGATAATCAAGCGAAAAAGGAGTATGGTCACTATATCATTTCAGACGTGCTGAAACATAATTCAGAACGTGCATTTTCCCCTCCTCTCAGTTGCTCACAATGCTGGAGACCCTTAGGTACCAAAGTAGCAATGAATTCTTGCCTCCACAACTAAGCTTTCTCTCCCAGTGGCTATATCACCTTAGGAAGTTCATATTTTATTCATATTTTACTAACCAGGCTCTGTAAGACACCCCTGTCAAAGAATCTGACTCAAGTACTCTTGAATATGACTGGCAGTACTTAATGAGGTACTTAGCAGAATAAAACACAGCCTATCCTCAGTCAGTTCTTGTACACAACCTATATGAATAGCACAGCTGTTCATTACTTGTACTTCAACAGGCTAGTCCAAGGAAGCTGATGCTCCAGAGAGCAGCAGGCCTTTCCTATTTTCTTGGGAGAGTTTGCAAAACCACTGCCATTTACCACAGAGTTTAGGGTGAACAGCAGTAAAAACACTGATGGTATTTTTACTCGGAGAATAATTTCTTGTACCTGAGCATGGATCTCCACAGAAAATAGGATAAAAATATCATGTATGTTCTATTTTTGAATTCAAATATTTCTCTATTCATTCTGGGCAGACAGGGACTCACATCAGGTCTATTCTTAAAATCGACAACAGCAAAAAAAGAGAAAAGGGTAGTATGGAGAGAAAACTTCTAAGTGAGGAACTGCATGACAATGGAGATACCCTGCTTGTATCCTGTAACCCCAGGTTTCCAAGATACCCACAGCCACATCACTCTTAATGCTGACATCCTTTGGTTATTCTGAGCATGCAAGTTTCAAACTATGCTAATAGAAAATGTAATAATGATGAAACCTGAAAATATCAGATGCTAAATTCTGCCTTGCACATATTTTTGCCCAGATAACATCGTGAGGGCATGTTGGGCTTATTTCTCCCTGGGATTTTATAAGGAATATTCTGGAGGAGAATCAGGTAGTAGACTAATAATTAATGTACCTTTGCATTATTGAGTTAACCACGACTTAGGAACGACTAGAAAGGAACACCTGTAGGGCAAGAGCTCAAAGCTATTACTGTAAAATCATGAATAGTTGTTAGCTACAGGTTCAAGTATCTCATGCTCCAGGAATATGCAGTAGCAAACTGATACATGAAGAAGCATGTAAAGACAGGAAATTTACATGTTCAAGTATGGCACCAAACATAGCTCACATTTACATATTTTAGGTACACAAGGGTATTTCTATGAACTTCTAGCAGATAGGTATTGCTGAATTTTTAACAAATATGTTTTTATGATTCCTATTTATTAAATGAGTGTAAATACAAGATGTGCATGAAGGAATTGCAGGATCAAACTAAAAATAAGGATACACCATTGTACCTGCAGCCCTCCAAATCTTACTAGAAGGCTCCACTTACCCTTATTATTACACACAAACTAAATTAGAAACATAAATTTACTGGACTAGAACAATTCCTACTGAAGATTCTGGCCTATAACTGCAGGAGGTACACATTTCACAGGCAATTGTCTTGGTTCATAATTTGATGGCAAATAGCTTCCAGATAAATCTCTGGGTCAAAATCAGCTTTGGCATCATCTTGTCACCCTACTGATGAATACAAAACAGGCAGGATAGACACCAGGTGAGAGTGGTGAAGGGAGAAGCAGCAATCAGACTTCATAACTTCCCCATTAAGTGGGTCAGCAGAGAAAGGAGCACAGGCATTTTCTTCTGTCATTTAGAGATGTGTGTGTGAGGGAATACTTTCATGCCACTGTGGCACCAGAGGATCATTTTCCTCCTGCCATAATAAGCATGCAGACAATTGCTCCATGCTTTAAGAGGGACTGAATCTGTTCGATCTGAATTCACGACGTGCAGCAGAACTATGTCAGAGTATTCAGGGAAGAGGAAAAAACTTGATCCCACTTTTTTCCAAAGCATGCAAACACAAATCCTGGAAGAATGTGGGGCGGGTGGGTTTAGCCAGTCTTGATAGCCTTCTATATCAGAGAAAATATAAGAAATTTATGTTGACAAGTTGAGAATCTATTCAGTCTTACTCTAACGGCTTCATGATGAGATTCACATGGGAGCTAGATGCCTAGAAGTTTAAGATGCCATGACTATTGATCCACATGGGAAAGATTACAAAACAAACTGTTCCCAAATAAATTATATACTCACAAAAGTTTATTAAACTTCCTTATTTTGTGGATATTGTGTAATCTCAGGGGTGTATTAATTTAAAACGGAAAAAAGTGTAACCAACTTTGGCACAGTGCCACAGTTATTACTATGCAAAGTTGAAGAAAAATGAATTATTAAGATTATCAAATAAAATAAATACTTTTGTGGCCATTTTTTAACTAGCTCATAGTGCGAGAAAATATTACTATAGCCTTTATTTTGGTGTGAGTTAAACATATAGTTCTGCTGTTGTTGTCAGTATGACATTTACTGAGGAAAAACCTTTTCAGAACAGAAGTGCAAAATGGATGGTCTGGGGCCCAGGGACTAGTTAGGAAACAAGAAATTAAGATAGGTAGCACAAAGGCAATATAGAAATTGCTTTAATACTGCTATATAAATGGAGTTACTAAAAATACTTTGGAAATTGCCCTTTTGAAGAAGACCTGCCTTTCAGGACATTAAGGATGGTTTACAGTAATGCTTGGGAGAGCTAAGGTGCAATCAACACAAGAAACTAATAAATTTCTATGTCAGACCTAACCTGTGGAATGAAGCATGTAGCCTGTTGTCTTTTCTTCAGAGGAAACAAGAAATAGTGTTCTGGATATCACAGGCTGCCCTCCCAGCATTTCTCCTCATGTTCACACAGAGCTGTCACAAGCAGGTGAAAGAAGAATCTGCAGCCAGAAACATCCTTTCTCTGTGCATCAAGGCAGGGAATGCTGTAAGATATAAGTACATCCCAACACAGAGGTCCCAAAAGTTGCACCTCATCCAAATAAATAATTTACATACACAAATCAGAAATAACCTGTAGCAAACTGATGTTCTTTTGTATACCGGGGGCACAGCAATTCCCGAAAAATCCGAGTTAAAATTAGCTCAGTTCTACCCTGTTCCTATCCCAGGTCAGTAAAACCTCCTTATCAAACCCTAAACTTAGAGAAATCTCGTGGTTCTCAGCTGCAGTTTACTGTAGCAAATTTCCTCATATCAGTAAGTGTGGGAACTCTCAGTCAGCTATTACATGCCTCTGGGCATTGCTTAACTATTGTTGAACACAAACAGGGAGAGGAGTTTTCGTATAGAGACCAAAAGCCAAAACGTTGCTTGTGAATACAATTAGCATTCATATGAGATCCTGATAATGGAATTAAACTTAGCTCTTTTAAAAAAGGGGCATTATACATGTGTCCAAACTCAGAAATTAGGATGTGAAAATTACAACTCAATTGTTAATCTTGGCATGGAAGCTCAAGGTTGAAAGTCTTACTGAAGTGTGTTGCTAAATTCAGAGAGTTAAGTGGATCTAATGGTGCAGGTACTTCAGATCTTTTCAGGCTAACATGGATTAATTTCTTTCCTCTATTGAAGTCAAAAGCTTCAGTGAATTGTTCAAGACTAGGCTTGTGTAGCTAATTAGTTGGAACTGGAACCTTTAGTAGCCAGCAGATAACTTTCTCTGTAGGATACCTTGCTAAATATATAATTTATTTAGGAATGGCTCATCACATTCACCCCATGTGGGTCCCTATAAATGGTACATAAAACTATTAGACATCAAACTCCCATCTGAATCCAATAGGAATTGGGTTGCAATGGACTTTCATTTTTGTCAACAGAGTTCTCTGGACCCATTAACTAAAATAACCGAATGCTGAAGAATTTGGTGAGGTTTCTGATGAGCTCAAGACAAACTCTACGCCCCCCTGTGCTGACCAAAAGGACCTACCTGCTAAGGCTCTTACCTGTCTCTCAGCACTTAACACTCTTCTTATGAACACAGCAGTGCTTCACACAAGGGATTGTTGATGTGTCAGTTGTGAAAGCATCCTCTGCACTGTGCTGTGAACACTCGCTCTCACCCTACTTCTCTGCACCACCATCTCAACATGCCATGAAATGGATTAATCAATGAATTTGCACACAGACACCAGGCTAACAACACAGCAGTTTCCATCCACGTGTAAAAATAATAGCTTAGAGTGAAACTATTCTCTAAACAACAACACCAAGAGAAAAAAACAACCAAACTCATGGTCTATTGGCTGTGTTGTTATGCCATTGTCCTTCTAATCTGTTGAACATGAACTCTTAGGTAAAACAATTTTAGATAATTAGAGTTGTAAAATAAATGAATAAATAAATAGTATCTACAGGAATAGACTCCCTTCTGATTAAAATGACCTTTACAAGGCTAACTCATGTTCAGGAATGTTCACTGGGAGCTTTAATAAGGGAAAAGCCAAGAGAATTAATACATAAAAATCCAGTGGACCTTTTACCAAGACAGACTTGTCATCCTCTCTGCCATGCCCACTTCAGGAAGTCACCTTTCTGGGGAAATTTTAGGAAGTAATATCTCCCATTTTTCTCTTTCCTGAATCAAAACAAAGACTGCTGAGCTTCTCCAGACACTTTCCCTAAAACAGAGAATGAATATTTAATAATGAGTGCAGTGCTGATGAGGGTGCTCTAGAGACCAAGGTTCTGTCTTTAGCCATAGTCAAATAGCACGAAAAAGAGTCAAGTTACATTTCTGGGCACTGTTATATCTCTGTAGTAACCTGGTAGGAGAGAAGGTTCTGCGGCTCTTTCGTGTATCCTAGGGGGAATAACAGCATGCTTGTAAAACTTCCTCAGGACTTACTGCATTCACAAATGCTGCCGTTGCTGATAGTACTGAAATTAGGTAAACAAACTGGAGCTACTTTACTGCCGAATAAGTTGGCTTTCTTGGGGTTCATTGACATCGTGAGCTCAAAATCTGCCCAGATTCGTCAACTTCAGAAAGTTCAAGATCCATTTTAAGTAAAATTTCTTTTCCAGCTTATGAGGGAGCCAAGTGTATCTCACTAACACAAAGCTCAGCTTGATCTTCAGGGGCTCTTCGTAATTCCAATTCGAACAGACAGATATATATTATTTATTTATACGAGCATGTATCAAAACCACTGCCAAGAATTTTCAAACTGAAGGTGTTAATAATGGCCTACAATGGTTGTTCTGACCAAGTGGTTGGCTCAGATTAAACAATGCAGTCTAAAGCAAAGGCATCTGAATGACATAAATGTGTGTACTTCACACCTGGACCTGAATTAGAGACTCAGACCTTGTTGGTACAACATGATTTACACATAAAACTTTTAAATATTTCAAGAAATGTCTACCATGTTCGGGGGGGGAACTGTTCTGCAAAGTGGAATTGATAGACATCTGGTACCCATGGATGTGCAGATATATGGACACCCATCTGCAGGGACATATGCATGTAACTCTCAGGAATCTGAGGGTTTCCTTTGTGCCTCCACAGAGTTATTAAACAACAGATCATGTGTTATCTGAATCATCTGTGAAAGGAAAAATGGAAGTTAGAAAAATACTTCCTGTCTTAAATTATCCTTGCTTTCTTTTATCCATATGGCATGAATTCCAATTGTGATTTAAAAACAAAGCAACAAAAATTCTTTTTGTGAAACATAAATTGTTAATTTGCATAATTTTCTTGTTGGCAGTGGCGAAGTTAAACAAGGTTTAACTGAGAAATCAATCTAAGGGTGGCTAAAGTAGCCCAGTATATATTTGGAATATCTAAAAGTAGGAATCAGCATTTTAATGATGGGAAAGTGAATGGATCCTGATCACAGCTTTCCCTGTATACAGTCAAACCCAATTCCCTGTTGTATTCACAAGTAAAGAAAAGAACTTATTGCATTACTTGCATATGTAAGAGTCTATTACCTATCTTTAGCTAGGAAGAGAGATAAATGAGCAACTACCCGCTTTATGGGGTAATTTACAAAGTCTTGGTTCAGCAGAGTGGGAGTTCTAAATGTATGTTATTTTATATTTGAGAAAATGTCAGACAGATCAGAGGGTTTTATGCAGTTCTGGCACTTTCTTTATAGTAACAATGCACTCTGTCAAAGGAGTAGAAAAAAATTCTTGTATAAAAATGTCCGTTATCAAGGGAACTCATAATTGGTTTTCATATCAGCTTTCCTTCTTAAAATACCCAAATGAACAAAGTAGATAATTGCAGAGTTCACAGAGTAGTGATTATATTCTGACTATGGCAATCAAGATGCCGACAGACTGAAGACCTGTTATACACATTTAAGGCTGAAGTTTGTTTACAGATGAAAAGAAAGCTAACCTTTAAAAGATATTTATGCCACCCCTTAATGCATTCTACTGAGATTTACACATTTTGTTTGTGACATTTCAGCACTTTCAACACACTGGTTCCACGAGGTAAACAAACATGCATCTTGCTGAAAGGAAGATATTAGTTCCATTGTCCTTTGTGAACCACAAAACACATCCTGATGCTGAACTGTGCTGTAACCACCTCTTAACAATGTCTTTATATCCTTCACTGTACCACCTCACATAATGGGAATTTGTCTGTAATTTCTCTTATGCAACTCCATCTAACTTAGATCATTCTTACCATGCATTTCCACAGCTGTGTTATTTGCTGATAGCCCAAACAGCCATTTCCACTGGGCCACAATATACAAAATGGCATTTGGTGAGGTTGGGTTCCAGCAGGACTTTTTGTCTGGTATTAAACCCAGAGTTCTGCCTTTGATTTCACCTTGCTATGTTCTGCTAATGACGAGAAAAATGTTAATCTTTAAAAAAAAAAAAAAAAAAAAAAAAAATCATTATTTTGCATTTAAAATTCAGGAAGGCAACACTATGATACCTACTTTCTATTTTACATTTAGCATCAAAATATGTCATTCAACTGCAATCTTCTGTCTTCTGCAGCTTTTGCTAAGAAACTAATATATATTGTCTTGTTAATAAACTATGAACTTTGTCAATTCTTTTGAAAAGACATTTTTCTGATTCTCAGCAACTTTCCTCATTTTCAAGGAACTTCTCTTTGGGTTTTTAGTACCTTCCTTCCTATGTTTTTCTGGGGCAACATAAAGAAATAAAAATATGGAAAATGTAATATATCATACCAAATAAATATATCACACCCAAAAAAAAAAAAAAAAACCTAGTAAAAGACACAACATAATTCTCAGTCTTTACATTACCAAAACATCCTGACTATTCCAGCAGAAATGAAAAGTATTTCCCAGGCTGGAAAGGTCTGTAGAAATAATGTCTGTGAATCTCACAGTAGAATAATTGCAAATACAGCCCAAAAAGCAGGATTTAGAAACTACATCTTCCAAATAAGGTGCTGAACACAAACACAAGTGCCCAGTTCTTCTAAGAACACGTATCAGAAAGTCCTGGGGAGAAATCTTACCTTCACATGTGGTGAGTTTTTCTCCTTGCAAGTAGTGAAAGCAGCTCCTGTTTTGCATAATTATAGAGTTCTTTTAGTAAGTACATGGGTTTTTTCTTTTCTAAATAAACTATTTGCTTGGTTTCCATAATTAAGCTCTCTTTTCATCTCTCTGGAAAAATGTAATTCCCTAAGGATTTAAATCATGTAATGGTTGGACTCTTTCCACTCTTACCTGTCATCCTCAAATTATTCCTTGGTTACAGGCAAGTCTTCCTCTCTGTAGGTCAGCCTGCTTCTAATGGTAAATCTCAGTTTCGTATTACCCATAACCAGAATAATACTAATGGTTTCTTTGATGCACAGGAGACACTGGAAATCTCCAGTCTGATCATTTCTGCAATGTGTTAACAAGTAATGGCAAGCACAGGTAACATTTAACTGGTTTATTAAAGTCAAAGATGTTATTGCCCTCTATGTGGTACAATAATCAAGGCTGTGGTACAACAGTCAAGTATGACATCCAAGCCAAAGAGTAACACCACATCAGTTTTCATTTTTTATAAAGTGTTTATAGTTAACTTATATAGAATAAGTCATAAAGAGATGTTTCACACATGTTTGACATTCCAATGGACCTCAGTAAAAAGTAACTACAAATAGCAATCTCCATACTAACAAAGCAGATGAAGACAGCTGAAACCTTTATCTGATAAAGTTCATCCTCACCCAAAGCATACTCTTGAGATCTGTTGTATTTGCAAAATGCATTTACTGCACAGGACAGCAAATCACGAGGAATTAAAATACAGCTTCACAGACAAACAAAACGACTGAAATGCCACAGTGAAAACATGCCAAAGCTTCAAAACTTTTCCCAAGAAAATGTGTTATAGTTCTTTGAAACCAGCATGGCAAGGTAACAGAACCAGCAATAGAAACTCTAGATTTCTCCTCTTACACGGATCATATTTTAAAATACAATGTTAGTTGCTTACATGGCAAGTGAGAGTACTAGTGACAATGCCAGCTGCCTTTGAACCCTCTTAATGCAGAATAAGAAGTGGAATCATAGCTGCAAAAATCTCAAGAATAAGAGAGACTGTGAATTCACTATGAGGCCCCACATTCGCAACAGATTTATATGTGGATGAGTCTTAAGGCTCTCACTGAATAGGACTACCAGGAGTAATAACTGCATGTTTTTTGTTTACAGAATGGATATTATTTTCAGGAAGTTAAAGAATAGGTACACTTTAAGTGAGGCAAATTAAGCTGCACTAGGGTTGCTTTATCATGAACTTTGACTGGAGCAGTGGAAGTCAGTCCTGCATGGAAAGGTGAGTACTACCAATGGAAACAGCAGATTGCTTACCTGAAAGGCAGCAAAAAAAAAGGAATCCCTCCAAGTACTCAAAGTATCAGCATAGTTCCTGAATTAAGGAAATATTTTGTTTTGCTCTTGCACTCAACACAGTGAGTTTGTCCTCTGTGACTAATGTTTTGGCTTCACTCTGAGTAATGAATGACCGGTATCACTGCTACCAGCACTGTTAAAAGTGCCTGAAGACTGACATTCCTGGGGCTTCATTTCTCCAAGGACTCACAGGTTTGTCTTCCTTAGCTGCAAAGTTAAGTTGCTCAAAGATAGCACTTTTGACAGATATGTTTGTAGCATGTTTGACATGCTGACTCACTCAAAAACAAACAGCCTGAGCTTCCCAGCACAGTTCATTCACGGAAGAAACCAGCTCCCACCTCCCTGTTCTGCCCTCAACAGAAAGAGACAGCCATAAAACCACACACCATTTGTGGGACCCACATTGCATCTGATACAGAGGCAGAACTTGTAGGGCACAGTAGGTTTGGCTTTTGTTCTACATTAACCTGCAAGTTTACATAAATGGAGGGTGCAGCCCTTTTCCTGGTGTGAACTTCACTGACAAAATACACAAAGAGTGATTCCTCCCCAGTTCAACTCACTAAGTGCATATAGTCTAGCACTTCTCTCTTTAACCCTGGAGCTGATTCTCTCTTCACATCTCTTAGCTGAAATAGATTTACCACTGCAAATATTAGAGATTTCTCATATGCCAACAACACTCTTGTAGTGTTGTCTGCTACAGCATTTGTGTGGTGGTCTAAGAACCTCAGCAAGGCAAGAGGTGAGGTAGTACCAGATAAAATAATTGAATCATGTCTAGAAGACAGTGGGAAGTTCTGAAAAACATATGCCTGTGAAACACGTGTCTCTGTCTGGTTTTTCATGCATTCCCTGACCTAATGAAATACATTAATTATCCTTGCAAATTTTAATGTACAAAGAGTATTTTTTCCATTGGAGTTGATGTTTTTCAACTTCAGCCCCTATCACATTGTATCTACAATGATGTTTCATTGTTTTGGTGGTTTGTTTTCCTTTTCTAGCTTGGGGCTATGTTATCTTCTTTTAGTTCACATTCTATTTATGAAACTATATAATTCACAGATAAAGATCATAAAAACGTGTGTGTTGAGATACAATCTGAAGAGTAAAATAAGGACCAAAAAAAGTTTCACTGGGAGAGCATTTTCTGTACTATTTTAGAAGTTACAAGATGCAGTATTATTGAAAGTCTTGAGGAAATGTCACACGATCCTTCAGCATTTGCTAACGTAGAGAAACATATAGTGAGAGAAGCAGAACAATTACGTGGTGAATATTTAAAAAAAAAATTCATAGATCAAGATGCCACAGAAAGAATTTCTGGCTGTGGTCATGAACACAAGGAATGAAAACACAGATTGGCTGTGGAGAGAGAACAGTGATTCCAAAGATAATGGAATGAAACAGTTACCTCTGTATTCAGAAATTCAGCTGGGAGAAGGGAGGTCACCATGGACAACCCCTGTATGCATGAAATGAGAAATGTCTGGGCCAAGTATGACTGGAGAGAAAAAAAGGAAATAATCAGAAATTTTGAGCCTGAGCCAAGCACAACAGTAGATTACAGAAATCTGTTTTTTAGTGATGCACTTATTTCAACCTGGCAGCAATTGGCAATACAATTACAATCAACAGAAGCACCATCATAAGGCACCATTATGACTTAGCTGGGGTTACAAGAAGCGCATCTAACCAACACATCCAAGGATAATTGTTCCAGTAATATTAATAGAAGATTTTCCAAAATTCCCATTTATTTTAGCCCAAAAGATCAGAACCTAGGTAGCACACTACAGACAGAAACAGGTTTGAAAGACAGATTGCAGCTTCCTGGTGTAGTGACATAAGGACAAGGGATATTATTTTTATCCAGACCCTCATTCTGATTTTTCAAAGCTTGTGAAAGAATCCAATTCCAGTTCTGAAGTCTTTGTATCACAAAAACTCCCATTGTAAGCTGAAGGACTTTTAGCAGATCACAAACACAAGACTCAGACTAAACCAAGGCAGTTTTAAAAAGAAAATTATTCTGTGAAATAATTATTACAGAAATCCTGCTTCACTGTTTTTTGGATTATTGTGCTATAACGAAAAAAAATCATACAAATCCACAAAATTTAGAATATAATTTCTAAATATGAAATGCCTCTTACTAGAGGCATTTTTCATTATCAAAGTAACTTTTCACTGCAAAGACTTCCTACTGCTATTTCTTAAGAGCTCAGTTTTCAAAATGCAGCCATGTATCATACTGATACCTGTTCATTTTAGCTGATTTGGCTGGAAGTTTGAATTAGGACCTCAGTGAAACTGTATTAACTGTAGGCTTTCAGCTGTGCCTTTGTGATGTATACAGCCCCTTGTTCTTCCTCTTACCTAATTTCTTCCTCCTCAGTTTGCACCCTTTGCTTGATGAAGCCACTCCTTGCAGCTGAACTGAGGTGAGGGCACACAAGAAAACTTCGTGTGTAAGTGGGTGTGTAGTTTGCTCACAAAATACAAAACTATTCGTTACCTCTCACAGGATGTTCATCAGGCAAGCACATATGATAGGAGACTCGAGACAATGCAGTTTAATAGTTTCCCATTGAGAATTAAAAGATCATTACTTTGAACGCAAGAACTGTTGGCATAGAAAGACTTTGGTGGTGCAGCATTGATAGGGTGACTCTTAATTACTCACATGGCGTCTGCTGCTGTAATATATTGTAACCTCAAGAATCTGAAAATTCCTCTGAGGTTAAGATATTCTACTGAACCTCATCTTACTGTGAGGAAATTCACTTAGAGAGAAGCTAAGTGGCTTTCTGTAGTCCTACAGGAAGTTGTAACAAGACTGACCTATATATATCTTAATCAGAATGTTTATCTTTCACATAGTATGGCAGTATCCCAACCACGGGGCCATTCACCTGCTTCAGTTTCTGGTGACAAGGAGCACAAAACGTGAAGTACAACAGGACTTGGACTCCAACCCAATCACAATTTATGACTGTGAGGACATAGAGCAAAATGAGATTAAGAGTTCTTAGCTTCTAACCTCCCAAAAGTAAGCTACTAACATCTGCACTGAGAGGTTTCTGTGAAATAAAGAGCAAACCGAGCTGTGAAGTCATTTACAGTTTAATTAAAATTAAAAATTCAGCCTCTGGGTGCTGGCTTTCAAAGACTGTAGATCAAGCCATTTTTGTGTATCTGTGAGGTGCCCCATATGGGATAATCCAACATAGTACCAACTATTTAAAGGACAATAGCCTCTTTTTTTTTTTTTTTCCCCCCAAAGGAAAAAAACATGAAGAAACCACCTTGGGCAGAGTGAGCAGAGTGCAGTGATTTTCCCAGATCATTGCACTGTTCAAACATTTATTCACCTTTGAAGAAGAGCTCTGCCTTTCAAAATTACTTTCTCTGGTCTTGTAATCAGTTGCTTACAGACAGTAACGGGGGAACAGAATATATATTAAAAACATATAAGGAGCCATATTTTTTCTCTCCTTGTGTGAAATGAAACATGAAGGTGGTCTCCTTTATGCGTACCACAAGCATCAGATACGGCAGGTAAGCAGATGGTATGCAATTAACCACTTCATTGCTCTCTTAACCTTGTTCAATAATTAGTTTGGCACTACTTGCAGATTGCAGGAATACAGTTCATCATTTGTGATTCAAGTAGCAAATTATTTGCCAGGTTCAAACGTAAATTTTAGCCAACCTTCCTCTTCGCATTGAATTCAGCAGTTATGAAATCTCTCATTCAAAACCCAAACCCAACAGTCAGAATTCACTTTGGGAGTAAGTATCCTGATCTTACAGAACACCCTACCTATCAACAAAGGTGTCTATCGACGTGTATTTTCATTTTTAGAATAAACAAGAAAAATAAGCATCTCTTTTAATGATACAGCTCAAAAATTGTATTAAAAAAATCCAAGTGCTTACTATCTGTGTATTTTTTGTAGTAACACTAATACTTTTTTCAGAATAGAGCAAGCACAGACCTGTAATTCCACTTCTCCAGCAGCTTGTTGCAGTACAGGCTGGAGTTTATCCAAAATCTGCAGTATGCTGGTCCTGAGTTTCACTTTCCGAATTTTCACTTTCAAAGCACATGTTCATGTAGGAGTTCAAACAAAACACAGAGAAAGAGAAGCAACTTATGATGACGCGAATGTGTTGCTACCACTGACCAGTTATTAAGTGCCACTAATTTTTCATTTGATTCCTCCTTCTTTTTGTCTTGATCTTAAGCTGCCACAAAGCTACCACTATGCTTACCATCATCAATGACTAATGTGCACAATCCAAGAGCAGCAATCCAAGGCCATGTATTGTCTTGTATAACATCAAAAAAAGGCTTACAATTCTTGTTCAGAAGCAAAATCTCAGATAAACAAATGAGTGTACAGATATACAGAGGTATGAGTACACAGTGAATGAGTGCAAGAATTAGGCATCACCAGCCTCAGTTTCTACCAGTGCAACACAGATTTAGACCTTGAGTGGAAGGATAACAAGAGACCTGCTGATCCATCAATAGCTGTAAAGCAGTCTCAGACCAAAACTCACAGGGTACCTTTAGTAGCAACATGAATCTTCACGGCATTCAGAGCATTTTGGATTAAGAGGGAACTTTATCCTCACTTGAAAGGGGAAAATATGTTCACATATCCCCTAACACTCAAGATATGGGTCCTAAGAGAGCAAAAATACGCTAAATTGTTCTTTGAGAAAGAAATGTTTCCATTTAGGCAAAAACACTTTGTGAAGGTTCTTGCTATGTGAAAAAGTTATCTTCTCCAGTAAGACATCTCTCTCTCCCCCATATGTAAATTTTCATGCTTTTCCTGCCATCTTGTGATAGTCCAGGCAGTTTTCATATAATCCTCTGGACACTGTAAATCTCATAGAGGACTGTTTTTCATGACACATTTGTTTCTAGACTAATACCAGTGTCTGACCTGATCCCCCTCTGGGCCCACTGCAATATACACGACTCGAGATGAGAGGACACAGGTGAGCTTTATGCAAATCAGGAGCTTTCACAATTTTTCATGCAATAAAAGCAATAACAAAATAGAACATTCTATGTGACACAAGCACCTCAAAGCTACTTCGACTATCAGGCACTGAAATTGAAATGAAAAATGATGGATAATGCCACAAAGGGCTCACAAGGGCAACATAATTGCAAAAACAACGCCATGTGGAGGGAGCAGATCTGGAAGAGAAAAAGGACATACCAGACAACAGTAAGACAACAATTAATTTGAAATATTAGAGCATACAAGCTGCCCAGTCATTATCAGATTTTCCTGGTAGCCTGAGAATAGTAAATTTTAATAAAGCATATTAAATGCTATTTTGTTTCATCAGTTTAGATTATGTAACACCCTTCTAGGATGTTACAAAAGGCAACAACAAACCTTTTTGTGACAAAAGAACTGGACTTGTAGCCACCGCAGAAAAGCCATATATTACAGATTAATTTGGAAACCTGTAGATGTGTATAACATTTGTTAAAGCTGACACATTGAATGAAGTTACAGAAATCTGCATTTCTAATACTAACTTCTAAGGAATGTTACTTTGTAAAAGGGTTGACTTCATTACATGTTATTGTTACAGTGATGCTAAATTCAATTCCATATACATATGATAAAAGGAGTGCAATTTACCTTGTGTTCACAAGTCAACTTTGCTGTGTTTTCTAGCTATAGATTAATTACTCCTTCATCAGTGTTAGACAATATGTTTTTGTAATAGAGCATGAA
>JAYRBT010000177.1:1287401-1301651 GCA_036023395.1 Myiotriccus ornatus
TTTGCTGTGTTTTCTAGCTATAGATTAATTACTCCTTCATCAGTGTTAGACAATATGTTTTTGTAATAGAGCATGAATCATTACAAGATACAAATGGAAGCAATTGTGCAAGACAGAGGTTTAGATTGTAATTCAAAGTATACTCTTTTTTTTTTTCTATGAGTGGAATACTAGTTTAGGTTATTTTCAAGGTTAGGTCGTTATGTGTCCTCAGCAAATCAATAAAGATAAAATCTGACTTCTACATCACATTAGCAAGTTTAGCACAAAGTCAAATGTTGCAGAAAGCATTTATTTCTGTTTATAGCTGCAGCTTACTGCTGACCTCCAGTCCTTTCTTTCAGAAGGTTTATGACACAAACTTGAGAAGCTTTTTATAAGATCCAGGGTCTCCATCATCTTCGGAAACAGGAAAGTAATGATGTCTCCACGAAGCTGAAGAAGGGACCCTGTAAAGGCAGAGATGTCAGCACAGCACACTCAGGAAAACGTGTGACCATTTCAACCAACCTGAAATCCAGTAACAAAGTGAGCTGCAGTGCAACAAGGCTCTTTCTGAAGGATTAACTGAACTCTCACTTATAGACAGACCTGTCTGAGAACCAACCAGTAAAAACGGTCAAACAAACTGGTAAATATGTCAAGATATTTATTCAGCAGTCATAACACTGATAAGGCATAAATTCAGTAAGCAGAAGCAAAAAACTAATTGGATTAGCGCTCAACACATCCAAAATGGGCACAGAATTCAAGCTTTTGACTCTGTCTCCTTAGATGAACTGAAGGCTGATTAGTTTCTGCAGCAAAGCCAATGTAAAAAAGATTATAAATTTCAGCAGAGAGGTAGGTAGCAGGGACAAATCCATAATAAAAACAGCATTTAATCTTCTTTTAAAATAGAAATTGTTTACTTATTACTTAAAAATTGCTTGCTTACTTTGCTTGTATTGCTGCATTACAAAGTAATGAATAAATCAAAGATGTCTCTCTTATGCTATCTCTATTTGCCTACACCTTAATCCTTTAAACTCAGCCTGTCAGATGTCACATATTCCTTAAGCTCAGAAAACTACTTTTTAGGGGGGTTATGTTTTAATAGGTGCTCAGAATGTATACCTATACAGATATATATATATATCACATTAATGTAGAGCCACAGCTTCCTTTTTTCTGTCACAGTGGCTGAGTGTTTAAAACAAAACAAAAAACACAAAGCGATACAAAACAAAAAAACCAACTAAGTTATAAGAAAATGCTACTAAGAAAGAATCAAGTACATTCACTGTGATTTCCACTGAAGTTTTCTGGGGAGGCATGCACAAATTCTTTTTGGCTTTTCTCTCTACAGAGATTCATGCAGTTAAGTTTTACTGACACGAATCTTCAACAGAATTGAGTTTCAACATCACGGGGGTGCGTAATTGCAGGTATTTGCATTTATTCACATAAATAAGCTACAATAGAAATGATTTCTCCTATACTTAGGTATCTGTGAACTAATCAGAGTTAGAAGATGACTTGTATGTTATGAAATTTATCTCAAGAATCAATGTCAGCACAGGGCCTGAATAGCTCAAACTCCACTACTGCCTATATAAGGACAAGTTCTTATGCAAGGTAATACTATTTTTGTCCTATATCTCCATTTAACATGAAGGACGACCTAAGAGAAAACTGAAGCTGTAACTGAAAAAAAAGTAATTATAAAGATAAAGGAATCCATACCTTGGAAGTATATGACATATAAGTAACTGGTAGATGTAAATGCAAACCTCCGAGCATTTTCGAATTCCATTTGCGCTGAATAGCAGTGATGTGGATTCCGAATTCCGAAGTACTTATAGGTCTTGCTCAGTACCAACTTTAATCATTCTTACAATTCCTTTTCACCAACATAGATGCTGTGACAGACAAAATAATTATATTTACAAAACTAAGATTTTCCTTCTTGGGAAGGAAAATCCTTCTACTTCCCTCGTAACTACTATAATTTGGCTCAGTAGCTACAGCATTGGCAAAATTTGGTATTTACTGTCTGGTCAATCTCACAGGAATTTTTGAAATTATGCAGCATGGTGGATTTTTTTTTTTTTTTGAGATGTGCCTCATTTTCTGCTTCCCCCTCAGTTCTGCAGTCCTGTTTTCTCATACCCAAATTATTCAATGCTATGTGGAACATGCAGCAATTGAAAAGCAATGCTCAGTAACAGCATAATAAATTCAGCTCATGGGTTCATTAATGAAAGCTTTCTCCACCCTTCCTCTCTAATTGTTTTTGTGGTAAACCAAGAAGTATTAGTAAATACGTCTGATGTTTCCACACTGGGCACATATCTCTGAAGAATAAGACTTGGGTTCAAATCTCCTAACATCAAATATTGATTTATCACTAAAAAATGACAACCAGAAGTAATGGAAAGGTTTTTTTCAGAGGAAAAATGATGGCATCGTATTTAAATGAAATGTTTTAATCCTATATGGTCGAGTAATTAGGTTTCTTCTTTAGAATTGTGTGTTTCAGAATAATGCATCTAACAGAGGTTATCATAGTTTATAAAGATTAATAGTACATCCATTAAAACCATCTAGGGAACTTTCATCATTGTCAGAAAGATACAAATGCATTCTGTAATAGAACTTTAAACTCACATATATTACCACTCTAACCACAGAAAGTTAAACAGGAGTTTTGATTATGATACATAATTTGTGCATAAAAACATAATTCAAAGGGCTTATCTAAGAATGGGTCCTAACAAATAATTTTTTAAAACTTGCTAGCACTCTGGAAGGGTGATTTTGCAAATGTAGACTTCTCTCTATCTAATAAAAAAAAATAAAAAATAAAAAATAAAAAACCCACACCAAAAAACCCTAAACCACCAACCTTTTTTGACTAATGAGAATTAATTTCTTGGAAGGTAATGGAACTATTTTCTTTGGAGAATCATTTGCTTCATACAAAGGGATGAGCTGAACTTCAGATAAATGTGGCCATTTATGATTTTGTGTTCAGAATGTTAATCAAAATGAAAAGGAAAAAAATTAAGGAAAACAGATTGAGCATTTTAAATTTCCACAGATATCATCAAAAAGGACTCCTCGGGCTAAAGTTTGAAATCTCTTGTTTTGCTCTGTTCAGTGTCTTCACAAAAGAGCCAGAGTAGAATCAATGCATAAATCAGAGAAGAAAACAACACACCTCACAGTGACTTTCCATTCAGATATTGTGGATTTTAAATGATGGAATACCATGAAAATTGATACTTAAAAATAAGTTCACCCAGGGAAGCACTCCCATTGTGTATGAGTGTTAAGTAAACAAAATTCCAATTTTTAAAAAAATTGGCCGAAGTCACACAGACATTTTTAACAATGTATTTTCCTTCAACTATGCCTACAAGTGAACAAAAAAAATGAGGATTTTTTTACAACAAGTCAGGCTCAAGAAGACCGCCAATACAGTCAGAATTGAAGTATATCACACGAAACAGAGATTGGTCTGGGTGGTACCGTATTCATCCTGTGCTTCAGGCCTCCAACCTGCTGTCTTTTTTCGCAGCAGTCATAAGCTCTCATTCTTACACAGCGCTCTGTGGCTGCAGGGCTGCTGTGTCAAGCAGAGACACGAGTGGAGCTTTGCTGCACGTGATGTGCACTGCCCTAGGAGGGCTCAGGGACACGTCCTACAGGACTTAGGAACAGGATTTTCCCTCTTCTCCACTTCCTAACAGAGGCACGGGCTTGAACTGGTCTATATTTGCAACCAGTTATGACCTTCTTGCAGCGAGCCAGAGGCTTCCTTCGTCCCCCACGCTATTCCCAGGCAGATCCCACAGAGCAGGCGTGCCTGCTTTGCAGAGTAAAGGGCCGCGCCATTTCTCAGGTTCAGACTTTTTGTTTGCATGCCCTCATGGTTAAGTGGACTAAACACCGGTTGAAATATGTTTCAGGCTTATCTCCAATCAGATACTACAGTCAAAACTCTTCCTGATCGATGCCTTTGACCTGCAGCTTGCGATGTGAATGGAAGGTGTGTAGCCCACAGGCATTTTTATGTTTAACTTGCTCTTGTCCTTGCAGTTCATCACCACAGCATTTTCTTCTCTAAGTCTCTGGAATTTATTTTTTTTTCTAATAGAAATAGTGGAAAAAATCATGATAGAATATTTTTTATTACATTGTGGTAACTTTCAAAACCTCACCCCTCTTTTGATAGAATTTTTGAGGTTTTATGAACACTAATCATGGAAGTGAGTCAGATTAGAATCTAGAACCTTACACACATAGCCTGACCTCGGGTCTATTTGTTTATATTCACATTTTATTATCTGATTTTTAATTCTTTCAAATACTGAAATAAATGTTTACTTGGAAGAGTAAAGGTTGTATTTCATATTCCTGAACTGAATAAGGGCACCTACCAGACTTCAGTATTTGTGTACCTAGGCTTGTTTACACTGATTAACTGGAAAACCTGTTAAAAGAGCCTATTTTAATCACATTTTTTCATTGTCACATCTTTTAAGCAAGAAAGCCTTGAAAATCTTGGAAAATAATCTGAAATAACTATTTCTTGTCTAGCTCTAATTCTGCATTACAGTGTGCCATACAGTCTATGTTATGACCTGCAGTTTGTTAAAATAATTCTGTTCTTTGATATTCCACTGGCCTTCATCACAGCTATTTGTAATCACAAAATCACAATGTGCTAATTGATGGAGTTGTTTTAGATACAGACCAACAACACCAAGTCAGAGTGTTCTAGAACTGTGTGACTATAGAGCCAAATTCTCATCCTGCTGACAGCAGATGCTTCTGCAAAATTCCAACACCTGGCAATATTAGAACTCATAGCCAAAAAAACTCGAGCAAGAGAATGCAATGCAGAGAGCAATAGCAAATAGAACACATTTAATCTTTTCTTCTAAAGAATAAGCACAAAAAAAAATGGCCTTCGAGGCTAAGAATTTCCCCAAAATAATCTGCACTCAGTATCAGAGAGATATATGGGTCACGTCTAATCATTTCTTCTTACTATGACTATAAAAAAAAAAAAAAAGAGTCTCACACCGTGTAAAGTCATGGTCTAAAGTTTCACAAGTGGTACAGATGATATAGAACCAGTGGACTATTAACAATGCAAAATAAGAAACCAGATGATCAAAGGTTATGCTGTAATGGATCTGACATTCAGCAATCATGTTAGGCACAATTTCTTTAACTGTGGGAGGCTTTGTCAACACGAGAATATGCTTTTCACATATAATGCTGTTCATTTTATTCACAGAGGTAAAAACCCATCTTTTTCTGACCACTGAAAACAAAAACACACCTCAACATTCTTGCAATTTACTGCTATTTTTGGATGACAATGAAGAATTACCCTGAATTAAAACCTCCGAGTCACAAACTACTTTAGGTATATAGATTATATTAAGTGAAAGCCAGTGTGTCCGATTTTCCTGAGCAAAATTTGGAAATGCAAGTCCCCAAAGTTAATTCTCTTCCTCAAAGGATGCAATCATAGTTAACAGCTAACCAAGATTCTTGGACAAGTTGTGTTAATATCTAGGTAGGTATCTAACATAACAGTGCAAGTTGAAGGATTGGACAGATTCTTGGCTCAAATAATAATTTTAAAACCCCAGGTTGAGGTGTTCACCCTGTAGCAAGGAGTAAGCAAAGGAAAGGAAATGCTCATTACAGTGAATTACACAGAATTACCTGTAAATAGCCATGCCTTTGCAGCACTAGTCAAATATGACCCTATTATCAGGGAAATAATACCCCTCAAAGGCAACCATTGATCATGGTCAGAGACTCCACTGAGCTGTCTGAAAGGCCTTCTCTTGGATTCAAGGCATAATAGAACTCCCAGAAACAGGGGATACAATTCACCAGAATAAACTGTCTCAAAGCCAATCAGGAAGACTCATTCTGGGAACTGTGACTAAACAGAGCACATTTGAAAACTGAAATAAATGCATCTCTACTGTTTTGTTACCCACAATGAAATTCAGCCCGGTTCTCATCCTCATTTTCCCTGGAAAATTCACTAGATAAAGTCGACTCACGGAAAGAGAATTGATTTTATTCTTTGTCTTACTAATAGGGGGGGAAAAAAAAAAGCTTCATTCTTCAAAACTATTAGATCAGACAGGCAGGCTGAAAACCTTAAAAAATACAAATTTGATTTTTTTTCTAAAGCAAATTATTTAACACCCATATAGAGCCACGTTCTGTACTTGCAAGGTTTGGTCTGACATTACATTCTGCAGCTTGGAAAAGAACCGGGTTAAACCATTAGAGTGAAAATTTCACCCCCACCTTAAAATTAATTTGATCAATCATTTTGATTCCTCAATATCTAACGTGGTTCTTGTAGAATACACTAACATGAGAAGTTAAGTAACATGGGAGGTTTTATTAGTCATGGAATCATTAGGCTGGAAGGAATCTACAGTGTTGATGTAGTCCAGCCTCCTTCTCCAAGCTGAGTGAGACCAGGCCAGATTGCCTGGGGCTCGAAAATCTCCAGATGGGTCTTGGAAATCTCCAAAAGTCCACAACCTCCCTGGCAAACCTGTTCCAGTGATTAATTATCCCATGTTTTGGTTTTTTTTCCCCGTATATCTAATCCAAGCCACTCCTGTTTCTACTTATGAGCTTTGTCTCCTTCTACCACCACTATGCACCTCAGTTAAGATCCTGGCTCCATTTTCCTGGTAACTTCTTAGGTGTTGACATTCTTTTTTGTCCGTTAATGATGCAAAATTTCTATTTGCTCAGACTGCAAACAGAATAACTGGCAATGCCTATAAATAGGGGAAATTACACTGCCTGAAATTTTACATTTTTATCCACTGATATTTCTAAATGTTTTGTACAATCATATTTATATTTTAGAAATAATTTTTCAAGGTACAAAAAAAAGAAAATGATGGGTAGGGACAGCAAAATAATATTATTATAAAATATAAATATTTTTATATTTTATACCTACATTTATATAACATAATGGAATATATTGTAAATATTATTAATATAAATATAGTAAAATATTATTATTTTGTTTGAGAGACAGATCACAACTAAAAACTAAGAGTTTTCTTGTTCCAGATTCCCCTACCTGGTACTATAATCCTAGTTATATTACAGCCTCAGTAGCTGCGAAGAAAGGAAATATATATCTTTAAATCTGGACAAAAAATGAGGGCCCTGGCAAAGCCTTGTCTTAAATAAAGTCCCGGAAATTAAAAGGACGAAAAGGTGGAAACTCTATGACAAATAGTAGAGAGGAGGGCTTCTGAAAGGAACTGTCACAAACATTTTCAATCAGTTATTGGAGAGGGTTCATCTCACAGCATCCATTCTGGGAACATTCACTTTTCCATTACGTTGTAAAGAACATCTCAGGAGCGTTGCTGCTCCTGGAGCGGCAGAGCATCTGAGAGGCAGGTGTGAGCTTTGCCATCACCAGATACTGGGCTGCTGTTTTAATATTGACATGCCTCGAAATTCAGTGCACTCACATTCCCCTGGCCAATTTCTTTGGGTTTATTCATTCTTTCTCCATTAATATTTTCTACTCTTTTTGATGAGAGAAAAGCATCCCTGAGCCTGCAGGTAAAACTGAATGAATTTGTTTAAATGTCAGAGCTCTAATAAAGGCCTGGTTCTTCAGCAGCCATTAAATAATTAAGAGGCTGCAGGAGCAGTTTCAAATGGCCCTTGTCAATGCTTGATAACTTATTTTCACATCAGAACCATAAATCATGGGCAACCTGCATTTCTAGTGATGTTTAGGACAGACTGTGAAGTTCTACAGCTGTTTTGAGGAAGACAAAGAACACAAACTGCATTAATGAAGAAGAAAAAGGAAAATCTTTCTAGATTAGAATTAGATTCTACAACTGTAGTTCATTTTCATTTCATGCATCTTCCTTTACATTTGCCCACTACAATGAAAATCAAGCTACTTTGTTCACATCAAACATGAATAGACAGAGGCTGAAGAAACAGCATGTTTTAGTTTATCGCCCCATATTCTTTCAACTCTTTTCTTAGGTACTGCAGCCCAAAGCAGCCCAACTCCTGTGAAGCTGGTGAATTTTACCCTTGATAAGGGAAGGACTGTGCATCATTTTGATACGTCTCTGTAGGCTCTGAGAGATAATAAGATGTGAGCCAACAGAGGAGCAAGAACACCATTTACAAATTCAAGAACACACAACTCTTCGAGAATAACGGGAACTGTAAAGCTCTTTGGGGAAATGAATCCTTTCCTATTCTGGTCTCAAAAAAAATTCTCAGTGTTCTGGTGTTTTCTCAATTCAGAGATTGAGAACAGCTTCTTCCTGGCTACAAACCACTAACTTTATTTGTGCGTGTCGTCAAGATAACAGCACATCCACTGAGCCATGGCGTTCTCCATGTCTTGTGTATTTGTAAGGTGACAGCTCTGCAGGAAGCCAGGAAAGCCCCACCAAGGTCACAGACATCAGAAGGGGATCCTTCTCATGGCTGATGGCTGCACCCAGTGCTCCTCTGCCATTGTTCACCCATTCAGGTCAGTGCAGCCAGCCTTCCCTTTTGGGAGTACACTGAATTACAAACAGTACACTGGGACTCCCAGAAACCCAACAGCAATTAAAAACCAACCAACCAACCAAAACAAAACATAATTTCATCACCTAGTTTACATTAGTAGCCTTATGGCACCATGAACAGGAAAGACCTTTCAGAAGCTCCGCGATTTTTTTTTTTGTTCACAAAATAGGACATTCCTTCAGCTTTTGAGAATTTTGAACTAAAAAGTGTCCAGCTTTCCATCAGCTTTATAGTAAACCACAATTAGAGCAGGAACGGATTCAACAGTTTTCATTCTTGAGCCATGCATGATATTTTTAGGTGTGACCCACAATCCATCCAAACTTTAATCAGATTTTCAGTTATTGTGAAATAAGATTTGTTTGTAAAGAAAAGCAATTATGACACAACTCTGCTTTTTCAATTTATTTTTTTTTTTGCTACAGAGGCCTAAATAATTTTTGTAGTCATCTTAAGAAATCCCATCAGGAAAGACTCAGAACAGAACATTTTGGCTTTTTTGTTCGCTTCTCCCTAAGAACACGGATAAAGATTCCTTGGCAGATGACGGTAAAGCCTCAGTTCAGGCAGAATTCAAGTAGGGACATACAAGCTCTGGAAACTGAAGTCGCTTGCTAAGAACCACCATGAACATAAAGCAACTGCCCATTCTTCTTTTTACCCTTAAGTAAGCACAAAGAAATCAAGGTCAGACCCTCAGGACTAAATGTTCAGCTACTGAGAGTCAGCAATTCCCTACCTCAACACAGCTACCACATCACTCCAAAGCTTGGGAAGTAGGGAGGCTGAGAAACCTTCAGATTAAGCAATTAAGGAAAAAAAGTGACAAAATACCAGTGTTGCCTCCAAGCTTGATAAATTGTTTTGTGCCCTTGGCAAAGCTTTGAATTCAAGCCTTCTCAGTGGAAAAGAAACCCTAGTGGATTACTACTGGTTATCATAAGAGTACAAGCTGTACACTGCCCACAAACACAAGACATTCTTGTGCTAGAGGAAAATACTGCTGCAATGAGATGGAAATATGCACAATTTACCATGAAGAACTTGTGGAAAAACTAATTACCAATTCTTCCTCTGAGCCAAAGCAGGTTTCATGGGGTATCAGAGTTGTATACAGATCAGGACAGCAACAAGTGCAATTTTAGCTCTGTAAATGAAAAAGGAGCAAGTCACTACTAACAGGACAGGTCTGAGCTAAATTCATACCATGCCCTCTATATGCTCAAAACAAGTTTTAATGGGAGAACCCAATGTATCTCCAACAGGGAAAATGCCTTTCTGATATGAAAGATATGTGTTATCTTCTTTTTCATTGTCTCAATTTTTTTATTCCTAAAAATGAGGTAACATAAACCAAATACCCTGTTTTAGAAGGAAAGAAAAAAGTTGTTTCCAGGTATGTTCATCGCTAAACGGCTTATCAGAATTTCTTCAGAGGAAAACTGTGACAGCAAAGGCAAATCCCACACCAAATAAAAATAAATAAAAAATAAAAATCTCAAAATCTCAAAATAGAACTAAGTTTAGGTGGCAATTATTATGAAAGGACAAGATGAGGAGGCTGGAGAGAATGGGAAATTAATGATGAGTGGTCTGCAGACTTAGCACAGGGAAATTCAAGGGAACAGCACAAGATATCACTGTTAGAAGGCAGAAACAATAAATGGATGCAGGAAGATCATCACAAATACATTAGAAGCAAAATATTCTAGAAACAACTGAAAGACTTGTCTTTATTGTCTTGTGCACACATTGCTGAAACAATAAATACATTTCTGATCAAAAGACTGTGAAGCATAAAATCCCTGCAAACAAGGTGGAAGGCACTTGAACTATATTAAGAAATGCAAACACCAAATCCACAACTTTCCTTAACTATCAGTCTTCCCACATATAAAGGAGAGTGAGGCTATTCACAAGTTACTTGGTTTTCAGTCAGTGTTCCATTAGAAAGAACAATCTGCACAATCTCCCTTTAAGGCAAAGAAAATTACTTCACTGTCAGCGTTATAGTAAAAACAAACTACAAAATAATAAAATCAGTGTGGTTGGGGGACTGCCACTCTTCTGCCACTTTACAGCTGCAATTAAAGGTATGAGACTGAAGGGACAGAGAGCACTGCTGTGAAAGTCTCCCAGCTACACAGATTATTCCTCCCACAATCTGAAAGCCACAAGTGGGAACATGACCCAGAGCCTAGAAACAAGCAGACACATCGGGGGACGATATCATCCCTACTAACAAGTGTATCATGCTGCCTCCTAAAGCCCAGTGTTATTCCCAGGCTAAATTCATTCATTAGCAGGTTCAGAGCTTAGTTCAAGCATTGAGCCATCCTGATACGCACTTTCCACTACATTTACAGAGAGAAGGTGCATCTCTTTCAACCTTACTTTGCTGGAAAGCAGTTTCCTTGGCCAGTGTCTGAACTGTCACACTGTACAGGGTTCAAGACTAGCAGTGCACAAACCAGCTCTTGCCCTACAACCCTGATCTCTGTGAGCATATTACCCTGTCCATGCCAGCGAAATCCAGGCTAAGCTCTCCATTTCCCATATCACCTGGGCATTGCACGTGCTCCACTTTGCCTTCAGCTGATTCAGCTGGCCTGTACTAAACACACAGTCTCCACCTGAGGAGGTCTTATCAGTACAGAAGCATTACTAATTACCTGAGCATCATGTTTACCATTTTCTCTGCCGTATCACTGCTGAAGCATAATTATCTTGCAGCTGATTAATATACTCACTCACTTGTTGCTTCTTACTCACTGATAGCAGAGATTTTTGCAATTAGCCCCTAACCACATGACCTTGCAATTTTGTCCTGTTTCTATTAGGACACTTCAAATTCACTTAGCTGGTGTCACCCCATCCTTGAATGCAATTATGTTTTCCAGATTTAAAACATTCATGAGTTTACTTACTATTTACAACAGGGTAAAAATGAAAACAGATGCATAAGATTGATGCTCACACTATTTTGGAGTCTCTCTTTCAGACCACTAGATCTGATATCATGAGAATTTTCATCATTGCACTTAATTTTTCCTCACTTCACAGTTTACCTGCTACATTACTACGTGCCACCTTTTGCAGATAAACAACACTTCACATGATGCAACACCAAACACAGTCCTGAAGACCTTATAAGCAAGATGTGCTGTAATCTCATTGTTTATGAGAGTCAAGATGAACAAGGTTATCAGGCTGATCTACCACAATCTGTCTTAATCAGCTTGTTGTTGTTCCTTCATTATTTTTCTTGTGGTTTTATTTACCTTTCCAGTCGACGAGCTCACAGTCCTTGCATACCAGTAATTCAGACTCATGGGAACGCAGCTGTGCTTTCAGGCTTTGTTTAGGGGTTGTTTTCTTTAATATGTGTTATGTACAATATTCTCCCATTTTTATATGCCACTCCAGTTTTAACAGACCAAGTACAGGATCCTTGCTAGTAGTAATTCCCCATGCCTGTTTTTCCACTGTTACAGAGCGAAGCATAAGCCTGTTGAGCATAACCACTTCAAAGGTATGTTAGAATGTTCTATCCTAAAGCTTTTTTCCCCCCAAAGATAGTTATATTACAGTTGCCTTTTATGGAAATGGGAGATCTTTTCAGTTCATTGCTGAGGTGTTGCTTTGTTAGCTGAGAGATCATTCTTAACTTTGTTGAGATGTGACATTTTGTCTTGCACAGAAACATGGCAAGCTTATGGGAAAGCTTTCTGAAGCACAGGAAAGATTTCTGTTTTCTCTCATACATAGATAGATATGGGTAAATAAGGAAAGAAAAACATAAAAAAAAGCAGATTTGATTCAATGACAGTAACTCCGTTTAGCTGTAGTTTACTACAGTTCATTGCAGAGCAATGGATATAATAAATTCTTTCACCTAAAGCTTGCAGCCATTTTTCTCACATAATTTATTTCATTATGATATAAAGTCTGTAATTTGCTAGAGAAGCAGAATCCAATTACTCCCTAATTAAGAAAATTCGTGTCCTTTGTTTAACTGGAAGGGATCCAGACTCAAACAGTTGAACATTCTTTTTTGTCACCATTAAGAAAAAAAGAGTTCTTTATGTTTTCAGGAAATAGCATCAATTATTTCTTCTAGATTTAATTCCCGGAAAATGGCTCTTGTCTCAGACCTGGATAGATCAGGGGCAGTTTTACAACACTGTACTAGTCTCAAACTGTAGTCTCTATACATTATAAATACTACAATTCGCATAAATATTACAATTGCATATGCAATTTGCATATTAATGTTAAAAGTTGCACTTTTTAAGATAAAGTGTTGCAGAGAGATCCTACAACATCACATGAAGGTTGGACTTGCAGATGTCTGCAAAAATTTAGCCTGATCTCAGTGTGGGATGGGAGTTATGCCTTGATATTAAAATTCTCATCTTTATATGCACACTGGAAAACAGGTATATCCTGTCATTTGCATGTCAAAGTTCATGTATGCCTTTGAAATTCTCTGAGTCTCAACTGCTGCCTGTTGGGAATGTACAATTCCTTTCTAAAACTTGTTTCCATCCCCATGGGTTGGTACTCGAGAATATCTGGTAGACATTATTATTTATAGGGCTGAAAAGCAAGGACTCCTCCTTTCCCCAGTCTTTTAGTAGCTATGATAGCTTTGACTTCAATTTGCTCATAAAGACTTCACAGATTATTTAGGGATCAATGTCTTACAAAACTGTGTAATAATCTTTCACAATTTCTGTTTTATGCTAAAATGGGGTGGGAGGGAAGAAATTCAGCAGATAAAAAGGGGGGGGGATCATCATTCAAAATTCAGAACAGCTAAATAGGTCATTCAAGTCTTATTATAATCTCCAGTATCCAGGAGCAGGTGATGACATTGGTAGTCAGGAAGAGAAATTACAAATACAGAATGCTGACATTTTTTACAGAGCTTGTAGGTCTCAAACACTGGATTGTCTTCAGCACACATGATGCTCTATGGGGCAACCCTTAAAGGCATTATGAAGTACACAAAGGCAAAAATACATAAGAGAATATGCAGAACAGTCTTAAAATATCTGCATTTTAAGCCATTCAAATACAGTGGCTTAAATACTGCTTAGAATCCTTTAAATAGTACGGAAGGTAATGACTATTCCCCTCACTGTGGCAACAACCCTTTCTCTGAACTCACTTTGCATTAGCCAGTACTGGGTAATGAGTCATGGTCTCTTCAGTTCACCAGCCCAGGAATTCATTAAAAACCTTCTTCTCCCTCAGGCTGCAGAAGGTAACCAACTATCAGCTGATTTCATTGGCAGCTTTGCTCTGCTCCTAAAGGTCCCTGGGACCCCATCGAAAGCCATAAAAAGGTTGTCTATAATGGGAGAATGGTTGTGGATACAGGATGGAACTTTTCTCGGTAGATTCCAAAAGTACCTCTTGAGCCTTCTGCTTTTTTCAGTCCAAACAGGTTGATACCCAAGGCCTGAGAACCAATCCCTGCACCTTTCCTGCACCCAGACCTCTGTGCAGATCTGAGTGTTCACAGACATTGAAAGATCTGCCTTAAGCATTTTATAATAATAAATAATGGCCAGTCTTCACGAACGAAGAACCGGGGAAGGTCTTTACACCTTCCAGCCTGCGCATTGGATT
>JAYRBT010000177.1:1301751-1318800 GCA_036023395.1 Myiotriccus ornatus
ATAGGGCTAACGGGCTCCATCTGCCCGGGGAGTGGCCCTGACCAGGAATTGAACCCGGGCCTCGGCGGTGACAGCGCATTTCACAAGTCTGCCAAAAGCACAGCAGGGTTCCAGGGGCTGCAACGGGCACACCAGTTCTCAGCTCTTCTTCCGAGACTGTGTCTGTGGCACCGTCACATAACAGCCTTTCCAGGTCATTTAGGAAAGGATGTACTATGATGCAGAAGCAATTTTTCCCCTTACAGTCCTTTGCTTATCAGCTCTCTTCTGAAGATTTTATGTCCCTTGTCTACGGAAATTGAGATGTGAAGCAAAAACCTCTCTTTGGAGCTACTCAATCACGTGTGTCCAATAACTGTGAGATTCATAGGATTACAGACACTCAAATTTTCTCAGAGAGATGGATGTATTGACAGTTTCCTCCAGGAGTATTGTTATGTAAAAGTCATTCAATAGAAATTAGAAATCAAGAAGAGAGATATGAGAAACATTTTTCTAAAAATGCTTGCTAATCTTCTGGATGCAATAAAGAGTGACAAAGTGTTACTGCAAAAGAGAATGGCAAATAGTGGACAACACCAACAAAACAGGAGGCTGCAAAATGATAACCATTTTAACACTACTGAAAGTTTCCTAGTTTTTGAGGACCGAAAGCAAAAATAAAACCTACTAAAAAGCAGACTTCCATTAGCAATCTGCTGAAAGCATTACACTGGAACACAAGGAGTACCAGCTGGAACAAACATTATTCTTTTCCAAGGTTGAGAGAATAGTTAAGATGAGCAAGGACATAGAAAGACCTCTTGAAGTCAGGAGGAATGCCCCTCAATGTACAAGCTCTGTAAGAGCAGGTGGAAATGAAATGGAGAGGCTGGCTATGTATACTTTTCTGTAAATCTTCTTTCCTTATCCCAAACAAGGCACACTAGAAGCAGAAGGACTGCACTCTCCCTTATCCATTTTCAGAGCAATTCTGTGCTCCACACCAGCAGGAATGATTATGCTTAAGGTTCCAGGGTGAAGAAAGGAAAGAGAAGGCATGTTTCCTTAAGCACAGTTCTCCATGCCACTCATATACAGGGACACAATTAACATCATTGCATTTCCAGACTGCTGTGCTATCGCCACTCTCGCAGTGAGATTTCTGAAACTTCTTTTTGCCCAAAGGCTTTGCTAGAGCTGGAAAGGACTGAGCACGACAGGAATCTGGCCAATAGCCAGGAGGCTAAAATTGCTGTTTCAGTTCCAAATCCTTGCATTTTAGTTTTGCTTGCCGCAATGCTGTAAAATCTGCTTTGGCTGGGAAGTAACTTTCAGCAAGGTGGGAACTTTTGCTCAAGAACCACGAGATGGCACCACAACAAGCCAGAAAACCTGTTTAATTATCACCAAGTCTGATCTTGCTCGTTTATATAATTAAGAAAGCAATTGAGTAGGGCTGTTTCTTTTTCAGGCAGTACTACAGAGATTACAAATGGATCTGTGCTCAGTGACTTTTCAATTCCTCTAAAGCTGAGCAGCCAGTGTTTAGACTGATCCATTTCAAACAGCTGTTTAATGCTGTGCTGAAACAGACACAACATAAATCAATATTTAAAAAGGTGCTCAGTGCCCACAGGTATCCAGTTTCAAGGTAATTCTAATCACATTTAGGAATACACGTTTCACAGGCTGGCTCGTTCAGCTTGTCCTGCGTGATGCCTGCCCTGGTTTTAACTCCAGGTATTTTTTTATGCCTTTAAGTAATGGAGTGCTTCTGGTCACTACAATTCACATCCCTTAGATTACAGTGGTCTTTCACCTCCCAGCTTCCTATCAGGAAGAACATTTCTACGTTTTCCCTGTGGGTTGGAGAGGCATGAAAAGATATTGTGGCATAGCACAAACTGCATTGTGAACTTCTCTGCTCAGCCTTCAATGATCACCAAGGAAACAACATCAAATCCAGAACTCTTTAATATAATACCTTAAATAATGCACTTCCAAATAAGCTTTCTAAACATGCATTTATCTGAACAAATATTGTGCCTGTGCACTGTTCCCCACAATATGTTAAGAGCTCAGAGAGCAAAAAGTTTCCAATACTCTGAATTAAATGAAACTGATCTTCTGACTACTATCACATTCTAGGTGGGTTTTTTCTAATTCAGGAACATTAAGGTGATGAGATATTTACTTTTCAATATCTCATCATTTGGGGAAGTTTTTTTTCTGTAATAAAATGACCAGGTCAAGTTCTCCAGAAACATGAGCAAAACTGAATTGTGGTATTCAGAACTGGGATGCTGGAGTCTCAGAGCTCCTACCACAAAAACAAAGAAACCTTGGAGTCATGGTCTGACTAATGCCAGGAAAATTTCCAGAGGGATGAGAGATACTTGTTTCTTCCACCAGAGGAATAACCCTAAACTCTCACTTGTCACACATACTTCGAGCTCTGTCATGAGCAAAAGGAGCACCAGGGCCATAGTTCTCTTCCTCTCCCTGGAATTCTTGCCTGCCAGAGTTTAGTTTGTTTAAGGAATAAGAACAGTGGCATTCCCACAGCATGGTTAGTGAGCAGAGAGCATCATAAGAACAAAACAGGCAGAATGGGAGGGAAAGGAAAGAGCTGCATCTTTTCCTCAGGAAAGCCAACAGAGATCCTGCTGACCACATTGCTGATTTGCTTCAACAGTGTTATACAAAATAAACACAAATTAAGACTTCAGCTTAAGCCTGAACCTGCCAAATTTATACATACCTTATTTAAGAGTAAAGCCTCTGGTTTAAATTATTATAATTGTCTTTAAAAATAAACCTTCATCAGGAATTCAGCCAAAAACAATACAATACTTGTTTTCTTATTTCATCATTCTGCTAATACAACCTCAAGAATAAAATTTGGTTTTCCTATTAAGTTATATACTGGGCTGATACCTGAAAAGTTTTTTCTTTAAGCTTCCAATCTGTTTCCTCATTAAAGCTCTGCAGTACTGATTCCTGCAGTAGCTTCACGAAATGTCTTTGCAAATTTGCAGTCTGGTCACAATCAAACACCTGCAGTTTACAGTGCGACTCCACCACCCCATATTCTGCACAAAAATGGCTCCACGCCCCAGAATTTAGGGTCCATAGGACTGCTGAGAAAAAATAAGTTGTTTAGAATCCCTAAAAGCAGTTAATATCTTAGCTGGGGTTGGTCAGATAAAATGTCAGAATTACAGCTGAAGGTGGCTATGGCTCTATACATTCTTTACAACCTATTTTTCTTAAGCAGTTTGACCTAAAATTACTGCACTTGCAAGAAGAATATGGGTCAGACATCTTCTGCCTAAGACTTTATTTAGAAACCTAAATAAGATGGGCTTTTTATCCGTTCTCCAAGAGTGCTGAATCGTTCTGCATCCGCTTTATTGTGTTACCAATGCAGACTCTCAGCAAGATTCAGATAAGCTTTATGTTGCATATTATAGTTGTAGTTTGAAAACAATTAGCAGCTCTGTTTCATGTGTGTGAATAAGGCTCAGTCCTGCCACGTTTACTGCTTTAGAAGAAATGGACACTTTTTCTGAAGTCCTTCCTAAAATCCCTCACAGACAAATGCTTGCCCAGCTTCTTAACCTGGTTACAGAACATAACAGAAATTATGAAACACTGATGAACTATTAAAGGGTCTGAAAGACTATCATTTGTGTGAGTTTTTTTTAATTTCTAGGTTAAACAAAATATGAGCACAACAGATCAGTGAAACAACACGCCTGGAAAATAAAAGCAAACATTCCTCAGACAAACTACTAATGGCAACCTCCCTGCTTTGCACTCCAGTCATTCTTTCATATTTGGGTCTTGAAGTATTATTTACATAAAAGTCTTTTGAAAAAATAAATATTGACACAATCTGTGGACACATTTGTGGTGACACATGGACAAGACAGAAAACCAGAACTCCTAGTTCAGAAATTTCCGGGTTTTCCACTCAGCAAGTTGTATCAGTGAAGGTAAATATCTGTTTTCTCTGAAGCACTTAGTTTTAGGAAGCACACACAGTACCAAAACACTCAAATGAACTCAAATTTGACTTGACTTTTCAAGCGAATATTTAGATATGTTGATTTGATTTTCTTTTTTGTTACCTTTCTACTGCTATCAACAGCATAATGACAATTCCATACAGACCCAAGAATTGCTCTCCTAACAAAAAGAAAACCCTAGTTAATTATGTATTAGTGGAATGTATAACCTTATATATTGTCCATCGGGTCTTTCCCTTGCTTTGTCAATTCTTCTCTAATATGACTAATTTATTTTAAATCCATTTAAATGTTTTCTTGTTGAAAAACACTAGTCATACTCAGAGAGCTTAAAATAAAACAGTGGTGTTCAAGGGCAGTCACAGAATCAAAACTGCTACTTATTCACACACAAAGAAGCTACTCCTTGGAAATAAAAATATTTTTCATTGGAAAATTAAATATTCAGAAACTAACTGATAAGTTAAAATGAAAGCATGACCAAGGGGGAAAAAAAAAAAAAGAGGGGAAGGAGGGGAAGAAGAAAAGAGCATTTGTAGCAAACATATAATTTTTAACCTTGATTTAATCTTGAACAGAATCTTAAAGCACATTTCCTAACAGATACCTCTGGAGTTATCAAATGATCTTATATAAGGATCCAAGATCACACTGTGATGTGGTTTTGCAATAGCAAACAAACTAGGATTGCATACAAAAAGCATAAGAGAATGCAGCTGGTTTAAGTATTTTGAAATGTGAAATAAAAATGAGCCATGAATGAACTTACTTGAGACAAAAACTGCAAGAAAGATAACTGAATGACAACATAAGCATCTGTACTGTTCCTTGCACAGCTCTGTGTTTATTAAACACTTTTCAGAACTGTCAGTTTCTGCTGCTGTTGACTGCAAGCACCATTTCCACAAGACTTACAAGGACTGACAGCTTGGGTAGGTATTTGAAAATATAGGATGTATTTGCTCCAAGTAATGCAAACTTTTATCTCAAAAGCTTTCTAAAATCCTATGCTACTAAATACATACTCAGTGCATTCTAGCGTTTTCCTTATTCTCCCGAGGGTCAAGTGTTCTGCTTGCATAGGGGTGCATACATACACAAATTCTTCATTAATAATTAAGTCTTTAGCTGCCACTAATTAGTTTCAACTATCTAACTATGTGCTCAGCAGGCCTGACCTACTTCACAGTTCTGCATCATTAATGCTGGGAAATTAAAACAATATCAGTAAAAATTATACTGACCAGTAGTGACCAAACTCTCAGTGCAGTCACCACTAAAGTCAGTGAGGGTCTCACCACTGACTTGAGTAAAATTAACAGCAGATCCCAAAGGCATAGAGAGAGGTAATGCAATGACAAAAAGTCATCTCCCACCAGTAGTAAGCAGCAAAAACAACAACAACAAAAGGGAAAAACAAAACTCCAGTTAATTTGCTTAGCACAGGCCTCGGCTGCTCTGCTGCGAAATACCAACCCCATCCAGGGAGCACAGACTTCAGCACAGACTCAGAAGCAATTTGCAAGCTGTGCACTTCAAGGGTATCAATTTAGCCAATCACCTGGGGGCAGCAATATAGCTCGGGTTAAATTTGGACCTGTGCAGAAAAACATTTGGACAAACACCAAAAAAAAAGGGAGAGGGAGAGTGCTCAGTCAAGACAGGCTGTGTGCAAAAGAAACTTGACACATCACACTACTCAGTGTGATGGCACTGAAGCGCCCAACTCCAACTCCTCATTCGGTTCTACCACACAGAATGTTAATTAAGCCATAGTTTTAAGCACCTTTGACATGCCTTGAGGCATAGTTTCAATGCAAACCAGATTTCATATGCAGAACTATTATCCTCGCGAACATATCAATTTAACAAGACCTGAAACACGTAACCACAACCAAACTTCAAACCATGTCCCTTGACATTTTTAAGTTTAAGAATATATAATAAATACTTAAGAATACTTTATGAGTTAAAGCTAGTCTGCAGCTGGAATAGCTTGCAGGTAAGACCTGTCTTTTATGTCAGACATGTTTTTTCCCATTAGAAGGTTCAATACATCTTCTATCAGGACTGAGTCAGATTTATTTTTTGTGGTGGACAAGTTGCACACGTATAGGCAGGTTTTCCGATAGCTCTTTCCAATAGATGCTGAAGTTCTCTGAAAGTTATAAACTACCTTCCTTTAAGCAAGGCAGACTTACAACTTGCAATAACAGAATTGTTAGTCTTAGCACTACCCCACTGAAAGAAAGCTATTGCGTTTCTTTAGCACATACAAGGAACATGAAGCTTTCAGTTGTGTATTAGCAACTTCTGCAAGGAAAAAAAAAACAAACCAAACCAAAAAACCACACACACAAATGCACAAACAAACAAACCTACCACCAAACAGAAGAAAAAGCAGAAAGAAGCAGTAGAAAAACAGAAGAAAGAGAGCAATTACTGCTAGAAGGGAAACAAGAACAGAATGTGTCACAGCACTTCTGGTTGAAGGGATTAGAAATAGCAAAGCAAGTGCTCCCTCGTGACAACGATGGTGACAGTGGCTTGCTAGGCTACAGCAGCAAACAGTCCAAGGGAAATAGCCAGAGAACACAAAACATACAGCAATAGGCAAAGCCTTTTATTTCCCCGAGGTGCCACTAAGGCATTAACGTGTGATTCTGATGTCCACTGTGACTTGCACAAAAGTTGGTGAGTCTTCACCTACAGGAATACCTAAACTTGGATGAACCAGCTGCTTGCTCCTGTTGAAGATATTCCATTACAGCACTTACCAGATTTCTGCACTCCCTCCAGGAGGAGAAGAGCAACCTCTCTTGACAGAGGTCCTGACCATTAAGTGCTCCCTTAGGACCCTCCCATTCCCAATTATAAGGTAATTACAGGATCCTGTGGCAACCTGAGCCCTCTCATGGGTCTTGCTAAAGCTTGCATTCTGCACAATGGACCCACTAATAAGTTAATTCTAGAAAGGTGTGGGAAGAGCAAAATTCTGCTTTGCTGAGGCCATGTGCCAAGACATTCCAGAGCTGTGAATTGCAGAGCACGTCTGAGTCTTTCTGTATAGACATACCACAATATTTTTTTATTTTCCTAAGCTGTACACATAAACCACCAGAGAATTCCAGGAGTATGGCTGCAATAAATCTTCTCTGACAGTCTGGGCAACACCTAGCATCCAGCCTAGAAGCATAATGACAGCTGCTAAATCTAGCATGGACAATACTGCTAGAGAACTGGGTAGATAAAACTACTACTTCACATGTAAAAGTTGCTGTAGTACGTGAAGAGAAAGTGTTCTTTCCTCTGACATTATTCCCTAAATCAAAATACAAACCATTTAAAATGGAAATCATTACTGTTTCTCAAATAGGTACAAAATTCAGTAACACAGAACCTACACATAATGTTCACATACATGTGAAAGTTACAGTTTGTTATTCCCTTCACACCTACCATAATCTTTTTAATCTAATGGGAATATAACCTTGAAGGAGTAAGATACAATTAGCACATAAACATTTCGCAGAGGTATGAATTAATAATCTTCGAAAAACCTGTACTTACATAGCACCTTGCCCTTCATGAGAAGTAGTTCCTTTAGTATATCTTTCTAGCAAAAGGTGTGGGATCAAAATTAACCAAGTTAATAGCTCACCAAATTACTACTCCTCAAATGGCAGACTGGAGCTTAGTTGACTTCAGTTTGCAGTTTCCTGTTACCCCAAAAATGCATATCCATATACTCTCACAATGAACGTAGCAGAGCTGATAGCTGGAGAGTCAACCTAGAACTGCTGATTACAGGAACAAATGCCTTTGAAGTCAGTGCAGGACAAAATCTTATTGTTAAAAAGTTTGTATTGTGCTTGCAATGCGGCTTCATGAACATGTGTAAAGCATTTTCTGTTAATCATCTCAACTTTCACTCACAAGGCCCAATAGACCCCACCACTTACACTGCTACAGCTGTTCCTCCCATCGTGGAACAAACTGCTACAACTATGCTGTAAAAGACAGCTGGGTTGATTTTGGTCTTTTACCTTTAATAAAATGATTTCTCCAGTTTGTGTTTCCACAAATGAAGAGGCTGAGGGAGCCAAAATAAGGAACTAGGGGAGGGAAGAAACAGCATGGCAGAGGCTGAACTTACACTCTCTACTTGTGAAACTATGCTTTCAGTGGATGTATATGACTTCTTCATGTCATGAAACAGATCACTGCAACTGAGAGATTAGATATTTTCTGTGTTGTCCTTTGCAAATCAAATTTATTTAGTTTCATTTAATTTGCATCAATTATTTTGAAGAAGTATAAATTACTTAGAAAAGACCAGATCCTCAGTAGAGTTATAACAAATTGTAATCAGCTTTTGTCTGGCATTTCTGGAATTAGTGATTTAGAGCAACTGAGAATCTTCTCTGAGAAGACAGACTATGTTGACACTAAATTACACAAAAGACCCTTACCAAACAATCGCAGAGTTTATATTAGCACAGAGGAAGAGGTCTGATTTCTTGTCTTCTTTATACATTTAACTGAGCTGTCTTCTCATTCAAACAAAGTCATTATTACAGGAGATGTCCAGGGAAAATCTGCAGCTCGCTTTCTAACTTTGGCGCGATATGAAATTCGTTAACAAATGAAGGTATTTCCGTGCAGACTGCATGGAAACTGCAACAGATGGCCAGTCCGCAGGACCACAGGAAGGTATGACACACTTAAAGGGCTCATTTGTAAAAGCCACTTAGAAAAGTATCCCGTCTGCTGGAAACTAATAAGCCAGAGAGAATTTCTTTTCACGATAAAATGCTTTTAACTGTCTGTCCTTGTCTAGTTTTCTTCTGTGGATGGATTTCTGTGAAAGTCAGACTGACCATAATAGAAGAGTCAAAACAAGGCAAGGCCAGCTGTTCTGGGCAGGTGATAGTAAATATAGTGCTGCTGTGAGTCATTTTCCCCAGAAGTGATATGTGAAACTCAACAAAGTTCTTTCTCTGTCGTTATGCTGGTGAAGAGGCAGACGGCACTGACTTGTGAGTGCAGAAAGGGCAGTAAGCAGGGGAACACTATCCACAGAATCTTTTATTGTCACGGGAAACAAGGGAATACATTCAGATTGAGTTTCTGTGGCCATCAGTTAAAAACATTGGCACTTTCCCTGTAACATGACAATATTTGATATGAGATCACTGACATAAAAACACAGATCTGGACCCTCATTATGACATCCTTATTGTCCCTTTCCACCATACAGACGTCCCTTGCATAAATTAAAAAAATGTGACCGTGCAACAGGCAGGAACCAGGACTGCAGACACTGGGATAGAAAAACCACAGTGGTATTAGGAACGGCGAGGAAAAGTGTAATTCTTCATGGTTGAACAGAATTCACAGTACTAGCTTTCTTGGACCACAGATCAATTAAAAAGAAGTACATATGCAGCTCAGTGGGTAGGACCTAACTCAGAGAAACGCAGTTAAGATTGAGACCCTGAAAACCCCAAGAAAACGTTCATTAGGCAAGAATCACTATAACAACATCTCCTCTATGAAGGGTCTTCCACTACCAGAGGACCAGCCTCGCACTCCAAACCCCAGTTTGAGAGCTGACACAGAACACAGTCAAAATACAAGAACTTTCTTTTCCAAAAGCAGGCTTTTCAACCTTTTTCCAAATTGTGGAACGGCTCAGCTATTTCTAAATGCCACCGAATCAAATCCAGTGAAACTTCTAGAGAGACACTGTGACAGTAACCTTCACCATCACTTCCTGAGTGTGTTTGGCTTTTCTTTTTTCCCCTTAACAAGGCTTAATCTCACTGTCTGGCTGAACACTAATCCTCTTTCACCAGGTCCCAAACTAATGCCTGCTGCATTAATACACTGCAAATCCTCAAGGTATAAATTACACACAATTCAGTATAAAAGGGAAGCACAGGGTTTTCTTCTCACTACAGCTATTACTACCAGGAAGGCAAGTAGAATACAGGTAAGTTTTCATTAGATCCTGATGTAGAAATCTTTTTTTCAAATTACAAACACTTTATGTAACTAATTGCTACTGAAAAACATATTATCCTTTGCGCTTTCTCTCCCTTGCTTCCTTTTCTTTCTCCTAGAGACAGGACACATCCTCTGTACAGAAACTTAGATAAAAATATTTCATTGAAACTGTTATGGTATTCTGCTATTACTGATCTGCAAAGATTGCTGACATTCCACTTCAGTTCTTAGGAAAATCAAGCTCTTTTAACAATAAAAATAAGGATAGACCTACTTAATGTCTGTTTTTCGTTTCTTTTTCATTGATATTTCCTAAAGCTTGCTATTATAGAACTACTTAAGGATAACTCAATTTCTCCCTGTTTCTACAAACATTTCCTGTTGAAAAAACTACACGTCTCCAGCATACATATATTTTTTTGCTTTGCACACAGGATGAAGACAGTTAATTGTTACGTGCTGTTTTTCTGCTGGAAAGCAATTTGTTGCAATAGCTGCCAGCTCACCAATATTACCATAGCAGTGGAAAGAGAAGAATGTGAATTCTGCATTACAGTGAACGCCACGTGGTGCTCCGGATACTGCTTCACAAGGGTGAGACTCCTGGTTTTAATTCCAGGCACCAGAATTAAATATTCCAAGTGATGTTTGAATAACCCATTTCTCCAGTCCGCAGCGAACACATCGGCAGGACGAGCCTTATGAAAGAACGGGTTGAGTAACAGGAAAGTAGATACACAGCCAATCTGAAGAAGGGGGAGGGTTAAAAGGCACGAGTAAAACAGTTATTTAACTGGCTGCTCACATTATGTTTACATTGTATAATTAGTGTTAAAATATTACAGCGTAGATCTCTACCTTGTGTTCGATTTGTGGTCGCAAGCAGACATGATAGAGCAGCCATCACTATGGAGGCTCCTACTCTTTCAAATAACTTGAAGAATCAAGTAATAGACCTGAAAGACTATCTAGAGATGGCATGACACAGATTCGCCATGTCAGTCCTGAAAGGCAAAATTTAAGGATCTAAGTGAAGTTAGAAGAGTCAGATCCAAATGCTTTTGACCTTTGCGAGATTTTCCTATTTTATAAAAATTTGGAATTCTGCCCCATAACAAATTTCAAAATGGTTATTTCCTTCTTGCAATTTCAGGATCCAGTATACAAATATCCACCAGTTTCATCCGTTCAGCAAACATGCACCTTCAAGGAGGTTGTGTACGAAACAGTGAAGATCCCTGGCTGTGGTGACCATCCTGAATCTTTCTATTCATACCCAGTAGCTACAGAATGTCACTGTGAGACCTGTGACACTGACACCACTGACTGCACCGTGAGGGGACTGGGGCCATCCTACTGCTCCTTCAGTCAGAATGGAAGTAACCAGTGAAGGGTGCTCGAGATGGCAGTTTGGCCTTAAATGTTCCCTTCTAGATAAAGGTACTGACCAGGCTTAAATGGAAGATAAAAAGCAAGGTTATTTAGAATGCCAAGATTTAAACAAAGATTTTTAAGGCCAAAATGGAGAGCTACTGACTTACCTCTTCCTCAGGCCTTCCCTACTTATCCCATCAGTTGCCTTAAAACCATTTTCATACATCTCTAGAATGCTGCTTCTGATTTCTTCTGCCCTTGCCTCCTCTTCATCACAACTTCTTCATTTATATTCCTGTATTACCACTGCCTGGTTCACTTAGATTATTCTGTGCTATTCTATGCTTTCAAAAAGTTCCCAAGTTTCAAGTCTTTATTAGCCCCAGCTTTCCATCTCTCCTCAGAATGCACTTACTTCAAAAAGCTTTGCTGCTCTGATTTTATTGCAACCAATGTCTGTGCCTTATCTTTCTATCAGTTGGATTGTAAACCTCTCTCAGCTGAGAGTCTGACTGTTTATTTTTTTTTCAAAATACTTCATACAGTTATTACGCTCTATAAATAAGAACAGCACGTTTATTTAAGAGCCAAAATCTATGTTCAAAGGTTGAATATCACTTGAATCCTTGTACTTTCTCTGCAAGGCTTGTTAGCTCAGCCTCAGTGCCACAATAGCACAAGTAACAGGCACTGTAGTTCATACCTGGCTAACTTGAAAAAACAACCATCAGCTCTCTATTTTCACCTGAGCACAGAATGTAATAATGAGAACCCTTTAGCATTATTTAACACAGAAGTCTCACGAATTATTCAGGGATGAATCTAGAGGCACCTGACCCCAGCAGTGCGAACACGGTGTGACAATGTGCCTTGAAAGCAGTTTGCAGTAGTGCCTCCTGAGAATGGAAGTTCACAGAGCTCTGCAGCAATTTTGCCAAGGCCAATATGAAGTTGGGGTGGTCTGGAAGCAAGCTGGAAGACTGACTGAGTCAGAGTGGGAAATTCCCTCACATTATTGAGAATATTGTCTTGAAGCCTACAGAATGAAATGAGGAAAATGAAAACATACTGTTCTTCATCAGAAAAAAATCACCTACACAGGCACAGAATGGCAAGCAACTGATTCAGCAGCAGTTTGGCACCAAAGGCTTGGAGGTTATACAAGAGAAGGAAGAGTCAACAGCATCACAGTGCTGCAGAAAAGTGGGAATGCAAGGAGCAGAGCATTCAGGACACAACCTACCTCCACCACTCAGTTCACGGGCCTCGGCTGAGTGGTTATTTCTGGCTTCGAACAGAGAACTTCAGTGCATTGAAAGACTGGAGAAAATCCACAGAAAAGAAGGGAGAGAGGCCTAAAAAACGCCTTAGGAGAAAAAGGTTTAAATAAATGCAGTTGGTTTGGTTATGGGAGGTAACACTTGGGGGGAAAGGGGAAATATTAGTGGAATTTTTACGTGCTTGAAGACTGTTATACAGAAGAGGAACAGTCAGTTCTCCATATTCAAAGAGAACAGAACAACCAAAGAAAGATTCAGAGTAGTCACTAGCAAATCTTCTGAAAGGTACAGACAACCAGACATTGAACTAAACTGTCAGGGGGTTGGAGAAAGAGGGAAGGAAGGAAGGAAGGGTGTGGGGTCTGTGGAGTAGTGACCACTACAGGCCATCAGGAACACACTGAACCTGTTATGAATGATAAAGCTAATTCACCATAAGGCAAGAGGAATCTGGCATGTCTGCTTTTAAGACCCTTGCAGACATGCTTATTTAAATGGAAACTGTGTGTTACTCTGAATCTCTCTTATAATAGATATTTTAAATTATATCATTTTTTGCTTTTTTACTAGAAGATATTAATTCTTTTGATTGTATTTATAAGATTTATATGCATGGACGTTTTCTTTGGTCTAGTGAAGTTTTAAAAGTAATAGGTAAATCAAATTGGGTCTCACTCATTTCAGTTAAAACATGAGTTTACTTCGGTTAAAACTAAGCATATTATTCACATCAGCAATTATTCTACTCTAAATGAGAGGATTTTGAACTAAAATTGCAAAACAGAATAGCTTGTAGCAAAAAAGTATGGAAAAATGTTTTCAACATAGATCTGTATTGTCTGTTGTGTATTTTGGAATAATAAAAATAATTTTATTGCACTTCCGTTGTGTGTCTTAATAAGCCAATTAAAAAACTCAAGAGTCCACCTACTGACTTTACCATCCTTTAAATCACATGTTTTCTTCCCCTCCTCTTACTTTTTTTTCATGGAACTAGTATAACCACCTGAACCACATTTACATTATATGGCCAAATCAAAACAAATAAGACCAGTATATTTTAGCATGATCCAATAACACGATGATGAAATTTTAGACAGTTGTAATACAACAGAACTGTGGATAATAATAAAAATTATTATTAATATTTTATTTAAACTATAGGGACTAATGATTTTCAGTGATAGAAATCCAGAAATTCTCAGAGGAGACTGCCCTGACTTGAAGGCATCATAGTCTACATTTGATAGCCTGTAAGAGAGACTTTATCTTTTTAAAGTTCAATTTCCATTCAGTGCCCAATAATTTAATTAAACTTACTTGTACGTCAGAGTTTCTGCAAAGTTCTAGTGGAGGTACATGCAAGTCATGAATATCAGTGCAGACTGAGTTCCAAATCTGCTTATTACTTAAGAAAAATATTTAAGATGATGAGTAGATGGGCACTCTGTCAAAAGGTGTCTCAGTATGACACTCTATTCTAAAGACTAAATTGGTGGGTAAGCTTTTAGAAACATTCCTAATACAGTCAGAAATAGATTTTCAAGAATACCTACCATGGGCCTAATACTTTCCATGGAAATCAATAGGTAAAATGCCTTTCAACTGTAACAGAACTATCTGCCAACAGTGAACTTTTCAAAAACTGCATATTAATCTTAATAATTAATTCTAATCAGGTTCTGCAAAAAGACCTTACAATACGCCAGACTTTAGCCACCAGCCTACAAAAAACTAACTTTAGAGGTGGTAAAAACTTAACTGAACTGTTTATTTTCTCCCATTTAAGTAAAACTTTCTTTTTTTCTTCCGTGAGCCTGAAAGCAGCACACACAGAAAACTATAATTTATAACCCCCTGGTGAAGGCACACAGCACAGGGGCAATACACAGTGCTGAACTGTCCCTTACAGACCTCTGAGAGGGACACTTGCTGCAGGATTCACTTTGTTGTAATTAATTAAGTCTTTCAAATCCCAGATGTATAGATGAACTGCACGCAGATTCTTCTTCTTTGCTGCCACATCTGTGGGCAAATTAATACTCTCCATCATTTGTTAGGCAGACAGTTTGACCTTGATCTTCTGAGTGTCTGTGCCAGTTGTACTTGGAGCTCTCCAGACATCAAGGAGGGAACACGACGTGCAGCAGCAGTATTCATAGTCCTACTAATTGAAATGATCATTTAGTCCCACTGCATTTTCAGGTGGGAAGCACCCCCTGATTTTAGACATTCCTCACCCTGAAGCCATTAAAAAAACATCAATATATTAGCATCACCCCACTGTTGTCAAAGCTCAGCTATTATTCCCAGCCCAAGTAAATCATCCCTCCTAGCTTGCCTTTTTAATTTTGCAACATAACTAGGTTCACAGTATTTTTTACCATAAACAAGAATTATAAATGTCCTCTCCCTGTATTAACCCAATCAGTGAATAAGAACTTATTAATCATTCACAAATCCTCAGACAAATCTAGCCTGAAACGGAGGTAATTGCAAATGGTGAAAAGCAGGAATGTCATCTGCCTGGCTTGCACATGCCAACTTGAGACTGCCCTTAATTTGGGCTATTTGAGTGGGAAGGGGAAAGGCAGTTGAGCGTGGTGTTAATATGCCCCACTCCTCTTTCACCCTCCCAACTCAGCAAAAGCATTTTGCTTTGTCACTATGCAGTAGTTAGCCACATGCTTTATTTTCATTTAAAAAAAATACAACTATCACCTTCGTTGAAACCACCAAAAAAAAAAAAAAAAAATAAGGAAAAGAGCTAAGCAGCTAATCCGAAAAATTCATTTGGAGATGGCAGCCTTGAGATTAGTGGCTCCCCTCTGCTCAGACCACGGGATCTATAAAATTTTTCTGTGTCTCTCATGTTTCTCTTCAATTTATGTTATTAACATTAGCTATGAGAGCCTTGGTCTTTCAGCATGACTTATACTGATAGACATTAAAGCAGCTCACAAGGCTGCAGTCTGTGGGAAATAGAGAGAACGAGACAGGAGCAGGGTTAGAGAAAGGACATACTTTGAAGAAATCAAATGTCAGTGTTTCATTATGTGTAGGCGAGGAAGAGAAAGAATTAACTAGCTGTGCTTCACAGTAATTAACCATTAGACCTCCTAATTCACTGAAAAAATATGAGAAATGGTTAGGATGTATTTCTTGTGTTGTATTATACTTTGTGAAACAAAGATTATATATAAGTAATGTATATACATTATTCTGTGTGAAAAAGTAAGGTAAATTGTGTTTGGATTACATTCAGCTATAGTTACATACATTAAATAATATATATTTTTTCAGTCATGATGAGTCTACCCCTTAAAACTTGTCCTTCTTAAAATGACACCATTCAAGATATAAAAGGTAATCTAGCATTATCCAGTGGCTTGTAGACAAATCTTTGAACAACTAAAGGAATCCAATTTTCCTCTTCTGTCATGTGTTTACATTTAAAGTTTCATTCAAAAACTATCTTAGGTTTTATGATCTCCTTTTCTCATTGTACAGTATTGGCAAGTATCTTGATGCTTTTGTGAATGCTGTGGAAATTCCCAATCGAAATAATATGATCATGAAGAAGAATCTTCATTAGAAGTTAGAAATTTAGAAAGAAAACTTTTGGTCCAGACACTGACGGAATTTATGTCACAGTGAGGCAAAGTGTTATGAGTCAGGTCTGTGCCTTGGTAACACTTGCCTTTTCAAACAGGCACTTGGAATCATTAACAGCCAGGTAACACAAAATTAGGGTACGCACTTCAGTGACCCCAGTGACTGAGAAATAATACAGACAGCTGGAAATTAATTCTGCTCCCACTTCCAAAGCGTACCAAAGACAGCTCTGCCAAACAATGTTTTATTTCTATCCTATATGATTTCTCCTTTCAGAGAAATACCTTAATCTTCATGAGAATTCTAAAAGAGAGCTAATGCTTTAGATGTGAGACTGATATACAGTGTCAGTGTAAACAGATGTGAACTTCACCACACTGGCTTTGTTTACACAATCGAGCCTTAAGACAAGTAGATCCTGATCTACAAGTATCTAGATGTGTTCATGGGTTATTGTGTCTGGAACTTGAAACAACTATGCACTGTGGTGCTTAGTTCAGGGACAGTGCAGAACCAAATCAGGTACTGTCTATGCACAGCCAGGTTATTCAGTATTTGTTGTTCAATATGTACAACACATGCAGGGCTGCCATCTTACTAAGCATTTCCCTAAGCAGAGTGCAGAAACTACCTTGTCAAATTCCAATATCCAGCTGATAAATTCATTAGAGATAATGAAGCTGTAGCAGTCTGACAAATATTCGGTGCACCCCAATACAAGCCCCAGACATCACCCCTATGAACAAGCACTGTAATTA
>JAYRBT010000177.1:1320645-1349140 GCA_036023395.1 Myiotriccus ornatus
CAATGTACAGTACAAGCTTCTTCCCAAAAGAAAACCACAGATAAAGGAAACTATAAACTTGATGAATTAAACCAAAATGGACCATGTCCTCACACAGAGTTTTCATTACTTATCAACTGGTTCTGATGGCAATTACTGCATCTCTGACTCAGCAGGTATGGACATTGTTAGAGGAGAAATAAAACCTTCTAGATCCAACAGCAGAAGAGAGACAAGGGCTTTAAACACAGAGATGTGTACAGTCCCTCTCAAGAAGCCAACTGAAATCCCACCTAGGTCTCAGTAGGCTTGAACCACAGAACAGTGTATAAATTTCCCCTATTGCCGAGCAAACTCCAAGAAAAGAACAGTCTTTCTTGTCATCCATCTGATGTATCAAGGTTTGCCAGCCAGACAAATCTCACTGCCCTTTCACCTTCTTAATTGATGCTCAGGATTTTAGGTTGTGTTACTCATTCTAAGACTTTTAGTTAAAACAAACAAACAAACCAACCAACCAAATGCCATTTGGGTATTTTCCATTTCTATTCAGTTTTAATAAAATAGCAGCTTTCCTCTTCCTTTCCATATCACATTTCCTGGTGACTTACTAGCAGAAAGAGGCATTCTTGCCCATTTTTGATCATAACATTGCTAACAATTCCCATCTACTTCACATAAAGTCCTTTGAAGAGCAATTCTAGCCAGTTTTTCATGTCAGTAACTCTGCTCCCATTCTTTTCACATGATAAGCACCTAAAATCATGCCTGCTTTTCCAAAATACGTGCACAGTGTTACACCCACCTTATTCAAGTTTGTAGATTAAATGTCTCAGTGTGCATATATCCAGTCATTCAGGAGTCTTGCTCTAATGCTAGCTGGCCACATGCTCACTGTTGAGAACACATAATGCCCCACATAAGCTTGCAAGACAAGTTTTCAGTAACTGATAAATGGCAGTGACTTTAGGTACCCAAGAAGCATCATCAGTCATTGTCTGCTCATGATGCCATGTGGATGTTTTCCATACTGCCTTTGAATTAACTGCACAGCATCGTGTGTCCTTTTTAAAAGCCCTCAGCTGAAGGACATTTGGCAAAAGTGCACCACAAAGCTATGAAATGCTCAGATTCTGCAGTGAAGAAATATCTTCTGAACAACTTACAACTCTGGTTCTCTTTGGAAAAACCTGTGTTCTATAAGTCCCTCCAGCTAAGAAAAAGGTGCAATGAAGTCCATAAATATGTTACCACTGGTGTTTTTAAATGTTTCTTTAGCTGGCTTTCCACCTCTGCTGAGCACAACACTGAGTCTACTTTACTATTGTTTGATCAAAAATCACCAGAAAAAAGAAAAATTGATATTGTGATAGGAAAAAATGAACATATGAGTAATGGAACTCAAAAGGTTTGATTTCAATGAAGAACAAAAGATAAGTTCCCCTTCACCACTTCATCTTGGCCAGATTTTGGTATTTATTGAGCTCGATGTTTTGATTTGCAGTAATGTTTTTTCTTTGCCTGGATGAGAAGGACCTTTATGTGGCACCTGCACCAAAGTAAAATTCACTGGGAAACCAAGGCCATAGAGATTTTCCTGGTGAACACTTGAGTTTCCAGAACAAATTACATCATAAGTCATTGTGAGCAATACTTTCAGGAACCCAGCCCCAGCTATCTAAATTAAAATCTCCACAAGTCAGGTTTCCTAAATCTAATTTACTCGTTATTACACTAATGTGTCCTCAGGTAGCTCACCAGAATAAGCTAAGAGTCTGTGTAACCGTTGCTTGAAGTTCAGCTCTGAAATTCCACCTAACCTGTAAAACTTCCAGCATTTGAACAGTCCTTCCTAAATGCATCATTTTTTTTTTATAAGACAAATTCCAAATCACAAGCTGGCCTTTCAGCATAAGAACACATTCTCATTAGCATTAAGAGTGAATGAATTCATGCAAACCAAAGGTCTTATGCCTAGGTTTTTGGTGGTACATCCCTCCACTCTCCCCTTTCTTCAGGCTGCTCAGCAATCTTAGGAATTCTTGCTAAGGCCTTAGCCTTGATTAATGGCTCCTGGGCAATTAAGCTCCCCTTGAGCTTATCAGAAACGGTGTCTGTTCTCAGGAGTTTCTAAGGAACGTCTGTTGTCTAACAGAACAAGGCACTGAAACCTTAAACATTATTTGCCTGAATCATAGCCAGAGTAAAACAATATTGTTGTAACTGAACTTCTGAGGGAAATTCCAGTAATTACCGCCTTGGATTATGGCCAGGATGGAGATTGACAGATGATTAAAGCCAAACATCTAGCAACTCATCAGCAGTGGTCATAAGTGAGGCCCCTGGAGCTCTCCTGGGCAGCAGCAGGCTGTGCCAGCATCTCCCTCTGAATGGGACACCTCTTGGAGATCAGCCCTCAAATCTGGGATACTCAGAGGACCATCAATGAAAGCTGACAACAGGGCCTTTCCTGACACCCCAAACCCCTCAAGGCTGAACCCTTTGGCCAGTGAGAACCGCAAGGGCAACCAACATATTTCACTGAACTTCAGGGCAATTTAACAGGCACATCTTTGTACATAGCTCTTTGTGTCTGTGTGTGTGGAGCAAGTGTGGAGTGAATGTTGCCTTCTCAGATCTCCAGTTAAGTTACCGCTGTGTTTATATAAAGCCTGCTGAATCATTTCGTAAATGCTGAATTAGTCAACGATTAGGTTCTGCTTTAGACATAAACTGCTGACCAAGCCTGGGGCTAAGTTTAGAATCAACTCCATCAGGTTAGAAAGCAACAGGTCCACTGTGAGCCCTGTAACTTAATGGGTTCTCCCTTACCCTTTTGCATCCTTACCCCTTTTGTGCCCCGGTCTGTGTGTAAATTATTCTAAATTGATTCCAATCTGATTTCTTTTCATGTTCTTCATCTATGTAGTAAGTAATGAAGTAAGCCTTGCACCACATTTTAAGTCTCACTTTTGGAAACTTATATCAAATCTACTTTTGCTAATAGCTTTGAGAATGATTCATTAGGTGACCTAAACTACTCATTTGCACCAATGTTCAAAACTCACTTGTGGGTGGCTTCCCCTTATCTTTTTAAGCATCCTAAAATCTATCCAACTCCAGTGTAATTTAAGGACAACTCCAGGCTATGTCCCTTCCAGGAAGTTGAGAAGAGATGAAACAGAGCCAGCTGCTCTCTAAGTAGGGATGGCAAGATTCTCCTTTAATATGGTAATACAGAAGTACTCTTTGACTTTAAAATGTACCCCAGCAGTGAGGAGTTAGTTTCCTTTTATTTCAGTGGGTAGGGATCTTACCATACCATCTTCCACCAATCTTTTTTACCCCAATCAAGGACACAGAACAACTGAAAGTTCATGTGATTCTGGAGTGGAGGGAGTTTTCCTTTTAATTCCCATAGAACTTTTCTAGAAGCATTATAAATTTCTGAATCAACAGATACAGCATTTAGAAAATAATCTTACAGAATTGTCTGGAATATTACAATAAGCTATTAATAAAGCGATATAATTGCTTGCTCATCTCAGAGAAGCTTGTTAATAAGCAAGCTAGACTGATTTATCTGGTGATTTTACACCCCAGGCTGTTTCAATCTATTTCCAAAGACAGTGGTAAAGACTCAATATTTGCAATCCTATCAGCCTTAGCAGCTGTGAAGGATCACATAAACTAGGTAGAATCATTCTTTTTCAGGGGAAGAATGTCAACTCTTACAAAGAATCTTCGGTGTACCACCAAGCACAGGTAGAAACGTGAAGTCTCCCAAGCATGATAATTCCCACATATGAACTAGAAATTCAGTCTCCTCGAACTGCCAGATGTAATATTGAATTACTTAAATGTATTTTAAAAGATGCTTAAACTAGCTGAGCATAGCTGAAGCACATAGAGACTGGGGGAAAAAACCCCAAACAAAAAAAAAATCAACCAAATCAAATAAACACAGAGAACTTGATTCTCCTCTTTTCTAACTACTGGCAGGGTAGAATATACTGAACAATAGGGATACCAGGCACACCATACCACCTCTGCTAAGAAGGCATTTCATACTCATGGAAACAATATTTACCTGTTTATCTACTTTCACTCAAGTGAGGGATACAGCTGTGGTTTGCTAAGAAAACAGCAGAAAGCCAATGAAGAATTAAGCATTACTGTTTGAGCTATACTACAACTACTACTTCTCCAAACTTCTGTGTCCTACAGTTGTCTCATTGTACATGTTTTAGCTGCAGAACATCCAAAAAATATATCATACCCCACGTGATATTGTGCTACAGTGACACATTTGACAAAAGGAAAAAGTAAATATAGAGAATATTCATTTGTCAGTGATTATGTTAACATCAAATAGTAAAATACATGGAAAAGTAAAAATTTGTTGCACTTCCTATAGATAAAAGAGTTATGAAGAATGCTGCTGCACAAATCATCAGCCTTGCTTGCCAATCCAACTATAGCATTGCTCTTTGCAATCTTCAGCTGACCATCCCTTCTCTATGGCAATAACCATAAGGCATTGCCATCGCTTTCAAGGCTCATTATGACTGATCCTTCCTCCCCATCATCTCTCATTTAGAGGCCTCCAATCAATCTATAGTGACAGATCCCATCGTCTTCTTGTTAATTTTTCAGACAAGCATCTCTATACTTTCTGCCAGTTCAAGAGCTGACACATCCAGAAAGGCACTTTTTGGCTCTCCTTTGTATCTTCCCTTAGAACTTTCCTTTGCTATAGTATCAATAAGAATATTGTGTTGTACGAAAAGAGATACTTAACATGTTGATCAAGAACATCAAACCTTCTCCCTCACAACCTGCCTGTTAACCTTTGTGTTCATCTGAACCCATGAATTATTTACCCCTCTTGCTAAAGCTCTAGAGCTCTGAGGTTTATTCTGTCTGTTATGACAGGATAAACGTGCAGGTCTCCCTCTGAGGAAAAGGGGAAGCATCCACCAAACCCACAGAATGTGTTCCTCATTTTAACTAGATCAATATAACACAGCTCCACCAGATGGCAATACACTACACCCAGCTGAGGAAAAGGAAGCACTGGCACACACTCCCTCTCCTGCCTGCTTGTGTCTAGGAGGATTCAGTGCTCACCAAATCATCCCTAAAAAACCAGCACGCAGAAAACTGACATCCCTCTCTGTGTTCTTACACGAGAAAAAACAAACAGGCAACGAAAATGCAGAGCATTAAAAACTGCAATTTTTCCTTTTAGAAAATATGGATTACTCACTTCATAGATGATATTTCATAGAGAAATAAACAACGTGTGAGCAATCTCCAGGCTCACTGTCAGTGCAGAAGCAGTTCAATTACATCCTGACCACTGCTGCTCATTCAGTTCCCACCAAATACAGTTCTCCAGCTGAAGCAATGGTTTTCATGCAAGTTCACTGGCCCAAAAGAGGTGTGGGGTGTCATTAAAATATAGTGAAAATTAGCACAGCGCCAAAATGGGGACCCAGACTCTCTGTGCAATTAACAAATGTATGTGGTTAGCTAAAAACAAACAAACAAACCAACCTGCAGTGTATTTTGGTGTTCTCCTGCTAGTCACATAAACACCTCATTGATTTATTGCTAGTGCAGTGGATGCATAGTAGCTCTGCAGTAAAACCATGGCATTATGAAATTTCAGGGCCTATTGCAGATAAGCCAGGATCACACCAAGATTAAGACAGTATCTTCTCAGGGGTTTGGCAGAAAAGCTCTCTTGAAGGGTGCATGCAGAAGCTGAGACAGAATTCTACGGCAGGAGGAAGATGGATGAACTGCAGCATCTCAGAGGCTGAGCAAGATAATCTAGGCTGCCAGAACTATTCCAGGCCTCTAAGTCCACGTGCACCAATTCCACATAAAATAGATTTCTATCAGAGCTGTCACTTGTTTAGTCCTTGTCCTCTTCGATGGAACATAGAGTCATGGAATCAGCAGCATACCCCCAGTATCAGGAAGTCTCTTATCTCCCAATTTTAAAAAGCATTAAAAATCCCTCACTACCTCTTTTCTGGAGATGAAGTGATGTGAGATCCTCTTAAATACTCATGGCAGTTTCTGCTTTATTGCCCCACTGAAACACTGCAGGCCAGACCTGACTCAAAGCCACCTGCTGATTTCAACGGGTTCTGGAACAACACTTAGCCGAGGAAGACTTTTCAATTATCTCCTTAACAAGGCACTCAACTGATTAACAGCCCTCCACCTGCTACCCAAATGGGAATGCTTTTACTTTTATGCTTCTCAGGGCAGCAGATATGCTTGTACAATCATCAGCAAGCAAACTTTAAGGAAAATCTGTTCACTGGTTCATTTACATTGTGTAGCTGTTACAGAAGATCCCAGTAACTTCTCTGCAGGCAGATCCTCATTTCAGGATCAAGCTATCATTGAAGCAATTGAAATGCTGATTCTAAGAAAATAGCTGATCTTTTAGAGTATGTCTCTTTCTTTACTGATGGTAAAAAAAAAAACAAACATGATAAAATAGCATGAGAAAACAATATCTCTGAAGACTTTCTGAACTGAACAGAGGTGAGGAAATCTTAAAGAGATCACACAATTCCAATAAATTGAAATGTATCTTCTGAACAGTGAGCTCAGATTGTATTTGCTGGATTATAAAACACTGAGAAGGATATTAAGGGGCAATTGGTTAGGAAGAAAAGCTTGTAAAAACGGTAAACTAAGGCTAAATACAACAGAATTATATTTCCCACCAGGTAGAGCTGAATTTTAATCTGATCCTTCTTTTTTTTATGCCCCCATTCAAATCCACAATTTCTGTTTTTCTTTTTTATTTTTTTTCTTTTACTATAAGAAGACTGTAGTAGTCCCTATTAATTTATTTCTATATGTAAAGTGCAACAATAGTCAGAACTGTCTGATGACACCAAATACTTTTTTTTTCAAATTTCAAACATGCTCAGTTTAAAATCTATCATCACCTCACATAAAATTAAACATTCAACTGCAAACCAGAAATCTGCTACATAACTGCTCATGCTTTGGTTTTGCAATGTGAAACCACATGGAATTTTTAGATTGTCACTGAGAAGAACTGAATGGAAGAAGATTTGTCAGACATACACAGCAAAGGGTTCACTGTGCTGATTTGTCAGCTTCTAGTCAAGACTAAGCACGTTGCTCTGGGACACCATAAAGCGACACCTCACACTGATGGAACACCTGAATGTGACTGCTGACACACCTCTAATTCGTTCCTTTAAGGACCAAGCCAGCCTACAAAGAAGATGTGACAACAAGGCAGTGCTTCCATCACTTTCATCCCTGTAATGGGTCTTGTACAGTGCACCTCAAGAGCATCTGAGCTGAATTCTCTTTTTTTGTGAGCGTTAGTGACATTTCTGAAGACCAGAAGAGAGGGGGATAAAGAAGAGCTTGGCGTAGTGAATCATAATTCAGTGTAAGTGAATACAGCTTCACTCAAAGATTCCTGCACATAGAGAAATTATTCTTCTATACTAACTGCTGTCAACAATTGCTTCTCACTGCAAGAAAGAGCCACTGCACTGTACTCAAGAGTAAACAGATCCTGTAGGGAGACTTATCTAAAAGCATGATGTGCACATTTTGATACCGTTTGAGATGAATGCTGCTAGTACAACGGTCAGAAAAATTTCTCTTCTGTTTGAATTACCATGTTTTAGTAGCACATACCTTGTTCTTGAGTCTTCTCATCCTAATTTCTTCATAGCCAAAATGTTAAGTTCTGGGTAAAAAGTGGATCCAGACTCTAGAAATGCAATTTCTTAGGTTATGATTGTGGAACATTTTAATATGAATAAGGTATTGTATAATTTTATTTCCAAATGCCATTAACTACTGTGAAAAGCTCAATAAAAGCCACAGCCTGAGCCTCTGTTTCCTCTAATACAAGGACAATGTGATTTATACCCAACCCCTTCCCTAGTTCTGGGCATGCATTACTATTACATGTCAATTTAAAAAATTTAAACTTTTTTGGTTCAGTATGTGAGCCAAACTGAAGTAGGTAAGTGTATTCTTAAAACAGTCTCTGAGTTATCTCCAAACTGTTTTCAACTTGCTACCTTGTGTTTTCCTGAGGCAGTTGTTTTAACAAAATAAGAAGAGTATTGACAGAGTTTGATACAACCACTGGTCTCGTCTAATGTTTAAAGTCTTACATGTCCGTATTCTGAGCACTCAGTGTTCATAAAACTGAGCAAAAACACAGGGAAAAAAAAAAAAAAAAAAAAGAAAGTACACAGTTGGTGTCCAGGAGAGTATTTGGCATCACCACCTTGGCAAATATCTTCTCCTTTGTAAACTGAAGGAAAAGCACTCATTTTATTGGATTTTCTCATACCTAATTCCCTAAATTAAAACACATTACCTTCCTGTATTTTGAGAAACAAGTGTACCTTGACTGCCAGAAGGATCAAAGACAGATTTCTCATATATGATAACTTTATCAAGTGAAATTAACTGGAGAGGAAAAAAAATTCAGTAACTTCAGAGCTCTGGACACTTTTGCTGCTGTCATTTATTTTGCTTCTGCCTTTTTTGCTGTTTACATGTCTCTTTCAATCCTTTCTTTCCCACTCCTTAAGTCTTACTAACTTGCCTTCTCAGTTCATCTCTAATTTAGGTTCTCAGTCGGTCTTCAATGTTCTTTCATTTATTCTGACCTAGTCCAGTCTAGTCTCTCACTTCGTGTTTTCCTCCAGTACCTTTTCCCCTTCTGTTCATCTTACTGAGTTCTGGCATAAATTCCTTCTGCTTTAACATCTGCTTTAGCTTCTCAGAGCAAAACATTCTGCAAAGCTCTAAAGCTTTTCCCACAGGGTTGCACTGTGCAGGCATCATCCTGCTTGTGCTTCTGCTTAAAAAATTATAGTTCAGACATCATTTGGTGGTTGGGGAGACAAGACTCTGAAAAGGACTAGATAGTTATACACGTCTTCCATGCAAATGGCTATAACGCACATTAACTAACATTTCCTGTTAGTCATGGTGCTATCTGGAGAGTAAAGTCAAGTGAAAACAAGGAACACTTATGCCACTTGGCAGCATAAATAATCCATTCCCAAACACAGAATCTTCACTTTATTTTTTTTATATGCTTGCCATTATTTTCTGATGCTTTCCACTCTTAACAAACAAACAAAAAACTACCAATGCTAGGGCACAAAACCACACTGAAAACAAACTGTTGAATACAAGTCTGACCTAACTGCAGAACACCCATCCTGATCCAAACACCGTACACAGTGACCATATTTCACTTCACAAAATTAGCTCCCCCTCTCCTTCAGCAAAGAATGTACCACTGTGTAGAGTACAAGTTACCTCATGGGAACAAACCCAGAACAAAGCAGATGCTTCCGTGCACTTTGCTGTGTTAGACCACTCTAAAGAGTTCATGGCTCCTAAAAGAAAAAGCGCTTACATTCAGAGACATCTGATAAATATACAAAAACATTAATTTATGAGAAGATATTCTCCTGAGACAGAAAACTCTGGCTCTTTTTCATGCCCCTTACTTGAGAAGCCACTAATCTTAGGATAAGCCTGCACACTTTAAGGTCTTTCAGTTGTCTGCATTTTGTAAAGGTTCAGATTAAAATCCAGGTTTCAAACATCTCTCCAGTCAGACCAATACATAACAATATTGTAACATTTCCAGCTGAGGAATTCTAAGGGGCTATAAAATATTAACAGTATGAAGAAGCCCTTTCAGGGAGACATTTTCTCAGCCTATGTCACTCAGAATCTATTCGCCGAACTGTTTTCTGGACAGGTTTCCTAACACCTTGACACAGAGAATTTGGAGCCCATAAAAATTGTACTTGTACATATGATGTGCACTTTCACTTACAATTAGACACCTACACAAAGTGAAGGAATTTTGATATGCAAAGCACTTTTTTCAAGGACTTCCTAATATTTAAAAATCCACTGGAAAGTTAGTGCTTATTTATCATCTAGAGTAAGAGTCATAGAGACCTCTAAAATTCTTCCACTCGTTACACAGCAGTACCTCAAAGAGGCTGGATGAACATAATATGCATAAGCTTCAAAATAAAGGAAAAGAAAACAATACAACTCACTGTAAACACTGAGATTACAGAAAAGAAAAGGAAATTACACAAAGGGAAAACAACATATTGGTCACAGTCCATTAAAGTGAATAATTAAGGAACTGTTCCAGTGGTATGCTTATGTACTTAAAATGAGATGAATTCAAGACAAAAAAATGGCCCAAATGTTTTTCTCCTGTAGCTGGAGTGTAATAACAACAGGAAAACAAAGCAAAACAAAACATGTTCAGAAAGGAGAATACACATTTCAAATATCTGAAATACCAGTGTCACTACACAACAATGAATATTTTTTAACTAAAATTGATGTACGTAACTCAGTCCTACCCTGCTCTTCAGAGGTTTCAGAGAAACCAAAACCCTGGACCAATAGCCCATGCCAAAAAAAATTCTGAAGCCGAATTTGAGAGCAAACATTCACCAAAGATCTGATTCAATGGAGGCATTCTGACAGCGTGTCAGCTCTGCACATACGGCAAAGATGTGATAAAGTAACAAGTAAAAAGTTAACAAAAGATTCACCTCATCAGAACTAGTTACAATGCCATAGTTGAGAAAGGAGAGTAAGTCAGATTTCAACTCTATAAGAGAAAAAGGCACTTTCTCCTTGGAAAATAAAAACTGGGAAAGTACCAGGAGATGTGTTCCAAGCAATTGTCTTACAATTGGAAACCTGAAACTATGTACAGATGACTAGACACCGGCTGGACAAGCAGATAAAGGGAATCCTTGTTCCTGCTAAAGAATGAGAACCTGGAGTCTCGACACAAAGGTATCACTCCCAAAAATCAGAACTGTTCTTTGCACTTCGGAATTGCATGAAGAAAATTTCAGGATCAGAATTAACCACGTGACATCCTGAAACCATGATTTCTTTAGTATTTCAGTCACCACTGAGCGCATTTTTATCAACTATGAAAAAATGTGACACTTCCTGACACAACCAGATTTGGAGGAGGCTGGATGGCTCAGTAACTACAAAAGCATCTCAGTGAACTGAAAAAAAAAAAAAAGAAGAAGAAAAAAAAGTCCCTATCATCAAAAAGAGGAGATTAAATATCTTGCTGCTGACTACATATAAGACTAGAAATAAGAGCATATTCTATCCTTAGTCACACAGCAACACTGATGATCCTACATAAACAGACCATCAATACAGTGCCCTGATAATGAAGAACTGGTACTAACAATCAAAATATTAATAAATAAGGAGGTACAAAGCAATTCAATTGTCTGAGAACCACACAGAGCTGATCCAAAGTAAGAAATAGAAGCAAAAAGTCCTAAATTATTTGCTAACTGTCAAAGTTCAGGAAAACTGTGGACTTGCCAAACATAAATTGATTTAAATGGTGAATAATTTATTCTTCCGCAGTAAGTGTGGTTATAGATCACAGTAAATTCACATTATTGACACAAGAAATAAAACCTTTGAACAACAAAGATTTCTTAAAGATTAAGGAATGCTTGTATCAGAAAAAGTATTGGGGAAAAGCAGAACTTTGTCAGAATCAAAGCAACAGATTTACGTGCTGCAACTGCCTCTGAGACAGACATGAGAAAACCATTACAGATAAAATGATAGCACACCACTGTTGTGAAGTTGGTGTTCAACTTACCCAGGGAAAAACTTAAAAAGAGCATTTGAAGTTGGCAATGAAAAGAGAAGAATATTAAGACATGAATAACTAAATGCATCTCGTGGTATGAGCTGCCTTAACAAGCTATTTGGGGATATTCTAGAAGGTCTTCAGATATAGTCAAAAAAAAGGCCCTGGAATCTCAAAGCAGCTCACTACTGAGCCTACACCGTGGGCCTAAACCAGACTCCAACTGATCCCAGGAACCAGGGATTAGATACACACGTGGAGCCTTCCCTCAGCACTTTGTGAGCACTTGGTGACACCCTTAGAGGCCCTAATGACCAGGACATTGCCCTTCCCCTCAGCTACAATGCTGGCACTTGAACGACCCTGAAAAACCCAGAGAAACAATGAACTCTCAAGGAAGTATACAGTGCCACTCCCTCCACAAAGAAATTTTAACTGTAATGTTGTATGGCATCACCATCTTTCTTGTTTTTCAGCTTTCAATAAAGGCATAAGATGAAAATTTCTAATTTGAAAAATCAAAACTCGTAATTACTGTCAAAACTAAGAAATCTTTCCTAGGTTTTCTTTAGGATAGTTACACTTTTCAGTTTGGTAACAGCTTTGTTTTGTCAGCTGTTGATATTAACTCATATTCATTACCTCTGGAAGCTGAGGTGTCCTCTTATGTTACTTGTATTCAATAAAAGCTATAAAGAAAACTGTTACTGTAAACTATAAACTACTGTAAAGCTCTCTTGACAAACTGACTCATAAATTGGTTTGTTCCAGCACAAGTACTAGCACTGTTTTGGCTTTGACACTGAAGTACATCAACAAAGTGATCTTAGGCTGAACATGTTAAAACCCACTATGTTTAGACTCTATTTGCAGTACTTGCTGGTACCTGCTAACAGAACTATCAGCTGCAGAAAAATGGACCATTTTCTCTCCAAATACATAATGAGGCATGAAATCCAGAGGGCAAACTGTGTGTTTTTAAGTCAGCAATTTGTCACAAGGCTATAAAACTGATGGACAATGTAACTGTCTCCCACGCCTAAAGAAAAAAAAAAAACCACTAATGTAAAAATAGAAAAGATATAAATAAACTTGATTTCACTAAAGGTTTCATGGAATAACTGTCTTATTTCTGTAAGGATTTCAAGGAACCATGGTAATTCCCATAGCTACAGCTGACAAAAAAGTCTGATGCACAGTGAGTCATGGAGCAGAACTCTGCAGAACTGAAGAATTACCCCTACAGAATTTTGTGCAGTGCCCAAACACCTGAAACAGAGGAGTACTGGGAAAAAAACTAAGCTCACAGACATATTTCTTGTTTGGTTTGTGCATACACCCAGCTGCTGTGACCATTTTAATACCAAGACTTTGTGTTTGATAAGAAGCTGTGCAAAGCATGTGATAGTCAAGCATAAGAGTCAGTTGCTGACATTCCTTGTCACAAACATTTCAGGACTCGCTGTTCCATGAGTGTAAGTGAGGAAATGTGGTAGAACTGATGTGTTAGGAACAGGAAGCTTAGCAAGCGAAGATACTCTTGCATCAGGCCCTCACTAAAGCATCAAGCTATATTAAAATGTGTTTCCCATATGAATTATACCAGTACAAATGCACCAACAAAACCACTTCTCTAAGTGATGTTGTTTAGCACCTTCTCAATGAGATAACAAACTGATGACTGTTAAGATAGACATGATTTGCCCTGCAAAATATCCTTTTAAAATATGGTATGTGTCAGTTACCCACAGTAGCTGATACCCACATATACTTTTATGCCAGTATAATGATGTCAATAGAATAAATTTTTTGCTTCAATAAAAATACCACAGAAAGTTTCTCCCATTACAGATAATATCATACACAAGATATGGCTACTAATCACTGCTATCTATTTATGCTGGGTAGATTTTCCAAAGCTAGGACTTAACTAGAGTGCTTTTCACTAGCTAGTGGCTGCTGTAGAACCAACACTTCTAGACCTAAACGCTGTTCATTTCTTCTCCTCAGCTTTGGTGTTCAGTTAAAGGCAGCCTTGCAGAACAACTGTGAATCAAGCCCTACTATTCAATAGGCAAAAATCATGGGAGGCTTCCTAGAATGAAGCACGACCCATAAACCTCCACTTACATTCCAACATAATGCCTACTCACAGGCACGTATCCATTATTCAAGCCCTTTGCTTCCTTGGAAATCAGGGTGCATTGGGAAGTAACACATAAATAGACTAATCATTCAGCATATACCAGCAAACAGCAGTTTTTCCTATTTGATTCACCAGCTGTCAGATTAACAACCTTCATTTTCCATCAAGCCAGGCACGTAGAGGACGTTTTTCTTGGGAAAGGGCAAATCCTAAATTCCTTGAACACCCTAATCTGTTACCAGTGAGTAAGCATTAAGTGTCTTAGGTCTGTGCAACCATTAGCTGCTCTGTAAGATTAGAAAGAGGCTGAATGAGACTGGTTTTAGTGACAGCAGAAACTAATGTCCCTGCTTTTAGAATCAGAAATAAATTCAACACCTTTACATTTGGGTGAAGAAAACTCCCAAACCATCTGAGACACAAATGTTAGAATAAAATGCTGTCTACTGGGACTTCCTAATGAGATACAAACCTGGCAGAGAGTGCCTGCCCCGATTCCAAAGGGCAAGAGACATCCATGTTTCTGAGCACGTTCTCTTCAGCCCCAAGGCAAAGAGCACAGTGTAGCAACAGGGTGATGCTACATCCTCTGTGAAGTCGTTCAAACAAGAGGGCAGACTGGAAGCAGCAGCCAAAATCCTCCTCAACACACACACACAAAAAAGGGAAGATCTCACTGAGCAGACAGACAGAATGTTCCAGGCTATAAATTTATAAAGACTATCAAGGAATCAACCATGAAAGGGCAGACGATTCTCAAAGAGGCATCCCAAAGTTAGATGCCAGTAAAGTAGATGATTCTCCTTGTGACACAGCAACAACCAAGTTACTGAAGGGGATTTTACTCTTTTTTTTTCTTCCTGACAGAATTTCTATTCTTTCTATCACTCAATGCAGCATGATATGAATCTAAATATTTGACGGTGTGTGTCAAAGTTTAAACGCAAATTTCTAAAATAATCGAGTCTTTATAACATTGCCAAATTAGAATAAAAACAAACAAGAACCAGGCCAGAAAGTCATTTCCCAGTATTTTCATACTCTTATACCCATATCTTACCAAATAAAACTTATCAGCATGCTACAAAATATCCCAAGGTACTTTTTAAGATTTTCTTCCATTAGTTTTATGGTGATATCCAGACTTTTGACAGCTTAAAGATTTGGTATGAAATAAACAGTTCTGTTGGTGCCAAGACATTAGTTCATGACTTTTAGATAAAATACAGCACTTGGTACAACATTTTTTACAAGGAAAAGCGCATATAGCGTACTTATTTACAACTTTGTGTTTTAGTGAATGTCTTTTTGCTTATGCTTGAGTTTGTGTGGGCAAAAGCATGAAATCAGCACTTATCCATTTTTGTTAAAAAATGTATTGATTTAGGTGTCATTCAAATGAGCCTGTAGGTCCTTGTAAAGGGACAAGGCAACACAAAAGGAAAGATCAGCGGGACAACATAAATTTAATGGCAATAAAATAAACTCTCTAAGGTCCTTTTCTTTCACTGTTCTACAAGCAATATTTAAACAGGCTAATACTCTCAGAGTGTATATTCAGTCACAGAAGAAAGAAATCCTCTGAGCTGGTAATTCCCATAGCATAAGGGAATATACAGGCTATAAGAGTGGCAGCTTCCAAAGGCATCTTAGGATTTCACCCAAATTCATCATCTGTGTCTCCCATTAAATCTTTATTTCTTATTATCAAGAGCCTAGTAATTCACAATAACACTTTCTAGTGATACAGCCCCCTTTCTGCCTTATGTCTCCCTATTTCTTATGCCTGAACTGCACTTTACACAGAATTTTGCCCCTTCACACTGAATTTAGTGGGATATTTTTTGGAAGGTTTTGTTTTTTCCATTTATGCGAAATGGTCCATACTGAAACTGTCAACCTTTTTTCTGCCTCCTTTCCCTGCTATAATAATTCTCTATATCTCTGACTTTATGTTTTTGAAAGAGTACATGACAATATTGTATAAGAAAATACTAGGAAAAATTCAAAGCAGACATCTCTGCCTACTTAGTGTTTCAGCCCGTTTGTTAGGAGCTAGGCACAGAGAGGTGCTTGACTAAAGCCTTCGAAGAAAAAAAACAGGATCTCTGGAATATAAACTAAATTAGATGCTGTTTTCCTTATCAAATATGCACATATTATTTCCATTAAACTCTTAAGTTTAAAAGAGACACTTCATGAGATAGTGATTTTGTAGTAGTGGAGTATCCTAATCTGTTTCACTTTAATAAAAAACCAATTTAACAGCACCCTCAAACTTGCTTAGATTGAAGAAATTAAATCAAGTTGCTGACCCTTCTCAGCATTTTGCTGGTTTCTAGACCAGTCTACTTGGATATTATGTAGATAAACTGAGTCTCTGGAAGTTTTCTATGGATGAGGTGTAAGGTCTTAAAACAATGCTTAACAGTGTTGTTCACATGACAGAGAAATTTGTGAAAAACTTAAAATCCAGTGCTTCTAGCAGAAAAAACTATTAAAATACTTAAGCGTGCTTTCTTGCATAGGTGTCTCCTGTAAAAAGTTTTGCTTGACTACCTTGGAAATTTGAGCTTAGCTACCTGGAATTTATGATGTATTGAATGCAGTTCCAATATCATCTTTCTTCTGAGTCTATCCCAATGTTTTTTGCAGGTCAGCAACGAATCTGTCATTGCTTCAAACTCTGGAAATCAGGGCAACAGAAAGACACAGCAATTTTGAAGTGATGACGCATGTCAGTACTACTTTATACAGTTTTTACACACCAGTGAACTGAGGCACACACTAAGCACTGAAACTTAGTGAGCACAACAAAATTGGATACAGAGAGTATGACTTCAGGTATTCTTCAACACAAAATCCATTCAAAATTACCTTGACATACCTATTCCTCTGTAGCACAAGCTTTGACAGTTTTCAGATGCACTTACGAATGAAATGGCATATGGAGTCAACCTGCATTGGCAGAGGAATAAATTTAAATTGCTGTCCAGTATTACCAGAATAATATAATAATAACTAATACTAGTCTAGCTCATGATCTTGTTACTTTTCATCTGTCATATCTAAAATCCTTTTACTCTAAACCCTGAAGTTCTCCCTCGTTAAGGTACCATTCCCTTTACGTAGATAAATCTAATGAGATCAAGCAAAACCTGTCTAAATCCATGGATGGCAGACTTGTTACAAGTTAATTCCCAGATAACCTGAAGCCCAAACCCAGCCCTGTACAATCAGCCTCACAGATTGACACTAACGCTGAAAAAGCGAACACACACACCTCACTGCTCTTCCTATATTTATTTAATACAAATTGATGTCACAACCTGTATCTTGAGTATCTTCTCTCCTGAATTATTCCCCTTCATTAACTCCACACGTTTCATCCTTAGCACCACCAGTCAGCAGAAGCAGCCTTACTGAAGTTTTCTTGAATGATAGCTCCTCACAGTCTCCCTGTCATCACTGAGCCAACGTATGATTCAAGCAATAAATATGGAATTTATAATGGTTTTCTTTAATGGTAAGATGGAGAAACAGAAAATGGCACAGCCTACATACTTTCACTGTCATATTACTATTAAAGCTTTATATTCCTGTGCTTCAGCCTTCTGAGTATTTCCTGAAGCAATTATAAAATCATTTCTCACCTCCACATGCCTTTTAAGACAATGATGCCACCAATTCTTCAACGTTGTTGCAAAAAGTTAGATGAGAAGACATCCTGATTTACAGTCTTGTATTTTGAAGGGATACAGACAATTTCAGTATCGTATTTCTACATTAAAATATCCTTTCACTGAACTCTTTCCTAATACTGACAAAGGCTATTGTAAATAACAGATTTAAAAAAGAAGAAAACCCTACTTTGCCTCTTTTGGGGAGTTTCCACCATTTGTGCCCAGTTGGCTTCAGTACTTCATTATGCTAAGGTTCTATTTCCAATTGAAAAGTATAGCAGAGTCATAAAGAGCTACTCCTGGACCTCAAGAGACTTGTGTATTGCTAACTTTTTAGCTTAAGTTGGCTGCATATCTCCAGCCAGTTGTTTTTGCCCTTGAAGGCAAATTCAGTTTCTTTTGGGCTTGGCTAACATTTGCCAAATCCAAGATTCTGATACAGCTTCATCTTAAAAACATTTCCAACGAAACCAGGCCCGAAAGTTGTGGGAATCACAGCTTTAAGCACCCGAATCTACATGCAAATATTTATGGTTAATCAAGCTGAGCTTCTATTGCACTGATGTCCATCCCATCTCAGTCCCAAAGTGGTTTGCTCAGAAAGAGGTGTCAGCTGTCAGCACACCTCCATCACTGTGTGAAGCCCCAAGGGATGAGTATGGTGTAACTCCCTGTTCTGTTCCTAACACCAGCCTCTATGGCTCACTAGAATCATTTTTTTTTAAGTTCTTGCAATGCCTTTCTGTATTTGCTCTGACTATAATTCAGCTTTCTTACTGTTAACATCCCCTGGAGATCAGTTGGAAAGCCAGATAGCAATTAATTAATTATAAATGACTGGGGAGGGAACTGAAGCCTCTAGAATGACTAACTGGCCTTGTTTTCTTGTTAGTGTTACCGGGCTGTGTTACACTGATATACTGAGGGCAATAGCTCTGAGTGGGCAGGAACACACAGCAGATGATCTTACACATCTTCTGTGTCTCATTTTGTCACAACTCAATAAAATGCAGTTATTCTGTGGGACAGGAGCAACACAGGTAGAGCAGCCCAGTGCTGAACAAGTCTTCACAACACGTCATTTATGAGAAAGGTGACGTTTTCAGAAGGTTTGGAAGGAACAGACACATTCTCTCAAAAATTCTGGACTGAATCCCGTCTGGAAAGAGAGCAACATGAAAGAAATAGAAGAAAAATTATTTCATCCAGCACTTTTTTTTTTTTTTTTTAGTAAGCTCTAACTTTCTAAACAGAAACAGAAAAACCAACGAAAAACTTTGTACAGGCATTAAGCGGTAATTCAAAGCTTTCTTTTAGACATCGCTACCATCATCGTAATTTGAAACCGGCACTGGTATTATAAATCTAAGGTATTTATTAGGGCATCTGTGTTATGTTTATTATTATTGTTGTTCTAAGAGCTCCAAAAATAAATAGGAGGCAGTGTCACTTGCCTAGATGTGGAACAAACGAATACCAGTAAAAATTCCATACCTACTGCCTGAGAAGTCCATTGGCCTGAACATGTTCATGGGGTCATCAGGGCCGGAAAAGACCTCCAAGACCACCCAGGCCAACCATCAGCCCATCACCACCACCGTAACCCCTAAACCACAACACCCGGCGCCAGATCCGGACACCCGCTCCACACGTCACGGAATTAAAAACAAACAAACAAAAAAAACCAATCCTATCAAACCAACTGAAAAGAGTAACAGACAGAAAGAGCGACACTGTAGCGACCGACGGGCCGTGTTGGGTTTGTAGTGACCGACCGGCTGTGGTGGGTTCCCCCCCCCCCCCCAAAACGAAGCAAGGGGTTTGCGAGGGTTTCGTTTTTATATACAGATATATTTTCGGCAGTGCTGGTTCGGGGGCCGGGAGGGGGAAGCGCGTGTGACACAGTGCCTGCGGGCCCCGGGGAAGGCAGGAGCCGCTCCCGGCCATCCCCGCTGAGGAGGCCGCGCGTCCCGCCCGCCCCTCCGCCCCGCCAGGGGCCGCTGCCGCCCCCCGCCCGGAAGCGCCGCCGCCCTGAGGGAGCGCCGCCCATGGCGGGCGCGGCCAGCCGGGGACGGAGCCCGGGCTCGGGGAGCGGGGCGGCGGCACAGGGCCCACGGGACCCACAGGACCCACGGACAGGTACCGGGGCCGCGCAGGGGGGAGCAGCGGGAGGGCCGGGCCCCGCTTTCCCTGGCGCCGCTCGTACCGCCCGTGTCCCGCCGCTTCCCCCCATCCCGTTCCCGTAGCATTGGACCGGCGGCAGACTGCGGCCTGGGTGTGAGACCAGCCTGCGGCAGCGCAGTTCGGATTTCGTTACTGAATTAGTGTTTAAATAACTGCGCCGTACTTAACATCAGACACACACAGCGCTCGGCTGCGCGGGGAGCAGCACGCAGTGGCCACAAAGAGCCTCTGTGCGTGCCCCGGACTGGTTCTTGAAAAGGCTCAGGTTGACTCAGTGTGTTGACTTACACCCGATACACCGGGGGGAGAACACACAGGAAGGCGCTGCCGGATGGGAATTGCTGACTGACATCAGGCAGCCTACCTTCAGCAGCCTTTCCTCCCCTCCTTAGAAACTACCTGCAAAGAGGATGGGTGAATTGTTTAGCCATCAGCAGCCTCTGTCTGTGGACAGTCTAAACAACTGGTCTAGACTAGCAGGGATTGTGCCAAGAGAGGTGACCCTGACCAGAGCAGGCTGCTGTCCCTACCATTCATCCACCTCATACCTTGCTCCCAAACTGCTTTCCTGAAAGTAATGCTGCTAAACATTTTGAATAGATGCTTATTGTAGCTGGGGAAAAGTGCCTCTAAAAGGAATATGAGATGCGTGGTTTAATTCCAGAATAAATTTAGTCTCTTTTTAACCTTATCTAGACTAGAAGGCTATAATTTCTTTACATGTTTGTTAAATTACTTAAACCCAATACGTCAAGCTTATGGATAAAGGTTTGCAGTGCAAATCTAATTGATTTTAATTCTTCCTCTAGGGTAATCTTCACAAAAACTACTACAGGCTTCAAAGAACTCATTTTAGGCAAAATAAGTCCTTCAGATAAAGTAAAATGGATCCTTGTTCAGTTGGAGTTCAGCTTCAAGCTACCAATGAGTGCCATAAGACCTATTACACCCGTCACACTGGCTTCAAGACTAAGCAAGACGTGTCTTCATCTGACCTGCTACTGCTTCAGCTTAGGACTGGAATAACCCTTTCAGAGAGCAACACAATCTGCTTCCACCATGCGAAAATTTACATTGAGAGATTTGAAGACTTACAGAAGTCCTGCTGCGACCCCTTTAACATACACAGAAAACTGTCCAAGAAAAACTTACGAGCAATTGACATGGATGACGCAGCTTTTCTCAGTGCCAAGTTTGGAAGACAGTTTGTACCTGGTTGGAAGCTGTGTCCCAAATGCATGCAGATAATAAATGGAAGTGTGGATGTGGAACCTGAAGAGAGACAAAGGAGAAGACTTGATCCAGACGTACGTATGTGGATCAGTTTTCCCATCCCCACCAAGTCCTGCAAGCTGTTGGAATTGGGCTTCGTACAACTACTACATAAAGAAATTAATTTTTTTTGTAATAGAAATAAGGAAGGATTTAGTCCTTAAGATGTGTGGGAGTTTAGTGTATTTAAACCTTTATTTGGAGGACCTTAAAAGTCCTCTCCTCTAATTAAACATTATGGCCTTTAAGCATCTGAAAAATTGTGTCTGCTAGGGTGGCTTACAACTTCTAAGTTCATGTAAATACCAGACTGCTGCTGGTATTTTAAGCTGTTCTTCAAGCCCTGAACAAACTGAACACTGCAAAAGTTGTTTTTAAGGATGTCTCCTCAGTTAAAAAAAAAAAGGGAATTTTTTCTAGGAGTTCATTACCAAATGAACCTGCATTGAGGTGAATTAAGTGTACTCTGGTTGTGGTGTCTGGGCTGTGAAGGCCACGGTGTTGGGTCAGGGGCAGTCATGAACTGGTGTGGGAGGATAGTGCTGAGCTCAGGATACAGCTGGTACATGGCTGTACACAGGTCATCAGTAGTGTGGGCAACCAAACTAGCAAGAGCTCATCCATACGTGCCCTGAGCAAAGCAGAATTGCATTCTAGGAGCTATTGCACAGCTGTACTCTTCAGTTACATGTCACAGCATGATTAGGAGGCTGATAGGAGTGAAATCCGAAAGCATGGATTAGAACTGCTGCTACAAAGCTTGTATTGCTGAGTTCTGAGACTGGTGTAGTTCTCCAGCATAAACATTTTAAGACTTAAGAATCCTAGGTCAAGAATTCACCTGGGTTATTAAAATATCCTGGCTTGACTGGACATTTTCTTAAGAATCTAGATTTGGATTTATAATTAAATGCCATTTTCTGTCTTTCTTTAGGGACGTACAGCCAAGGCTTTAAAGTCTCTGCAGTTTGCTAATCCAGGGCGACAGACTGAGTTCACTCCTGAGACCAGTAAGAGGGAAAAAAGAAGGCTGCAATCAAAAATTGCAGCATTTAATTCAGACAGGTAATCTGTTTGCTGTATTTACATTATCTTTCATTTCAAAATGAAGTGTCCTCTATGGTCAGTGTCTCTGTAGCATTCAACACTCTCTGTGTGCGTCTTTGTGTGTTTATGGGTTGCTTTTTTGGTTTTGAGGATGCTAAAGCTCACTCTCATCCTTGAGATAAACAAACCAGAAGATAAAAGGTTAGCACGCAACCAGTATTTCAGGCAATTAGAATATAAACAAGTGTTTGTGAGCATGAAAACACTACACAGATCATAGATGTAGCTATTATTTGATGCATAAGCTGAAATCCTGATGATAGGCTAAATCTGATTATAGTAAGCTCAAGCAGACTGCACTTAAAATATTGGAATTATCTTTCAGTAAGCTCAGTAGTTACACTTGGTAAACAAAAGCGTGCAAGTTAGGACCTTGCCTTCCTTTTAAAGAACAAAGTTAGCATCCACATTGGACAGCGCTAGATAAGTCGTAACCTTCTAATGTGACTGATTAAAAAACCAAAAAACAAACCATAAAACAAAAAACAGCACATTTTTCTATTGAGGAAAGTTGAACTTTGTTATTTTCCACTAAAAGTTTGGACCAGACTTGTCCTTATAGAAGAGTGATAGAAGTTTCATGCAATATTTGTTAAAACATCACATTAATGCCTAGCCCCTGCTCTCCACCCAAGTTTAAACTTACAAGACACACACTGGGTGTGCTGCTCACGAACTACACATCCTTTCCCTCTCTATTTGTTTCTCCTGCTCAGTTTGGGCACGTAGTGGAAATACAATTAGGGCTGAGAAATGTTGTCAAATACAGGAAGGTACGTTTGTCTTTTAAATTAACAATGCTAAAGTGAACACCTGAAGAAAGCAAACCTCCCTCCACAAATGTTTGCAGCTCGGCATCAACATGAGTGGATTTTGACACGGAAATAACTGCTGTTTTTCTTTATGCAGGCAAGTCATACCAGCCAAGAGCAAAGTCTATGACAGCCAGGGGCTGCTGCTTTACAGCGGGATGGACCTCTGTGACTGCCTTGACGAAGATTGCCTGGGCTGTTTCTATGCGTGTCCCAAGTGCGGCTCCAACAAGTGTGGGGCGGAATGTCGCTGTGACCGCAAGTGGCTCTACGAGCAAATCGAGATAGAAGGGGGGGAGATAATCAGAAATAAGCATGTTGGTTAGTCTGTATGTGCACTATTTAATCCTGAGTATATATTCCAGGCTTTGGTTAAACACAGCACATTCATCATTTAGTAATTTAATGAAAGCCATTGGAATTTGTCACAGTCCGCAAGATTAATGTGCTCTCTTTCACAATCATTTTCCATATGATTATGGAGATAATCATGCTGCTCTCTCTTCACACGTCATTCTGCATTGCACTCAGGCTTTTTAGTCATCCAGGTAAAATCTTACTGAACAATCTTTCATTGTATTTAAACACAAGGTGCTAGATTTTAGTGTGATGTATCCTGAGACACTCGCTGTTGTTTCAATATATTGTTTTATGAAACGTACCATCTCCACATACCCTTCATTTTTTCCTTTTCTGTATCAGGATCTTAGGGGTTTTATCTGTTTTTTGTGAAATACTGAAAGTTCTCAGTAATTTACATACAGTATTAATAAAGCTCTCTCCAGTATTAACAGTAAATGCTGCATCTTCTAAAGAGTATCCAAGTTACTGATTAATCCAAACCTGTCCACTTGGAAAGGGTTCAAAAGCATTTGGGTGTTCAGATCTCATCCAGGTTACTGGGATTTGAGATCAAATTATCCTTATTAATTCAAGCCTCACTGTTAAAATACTGAAACTAAACTGTAAAGGCATGGAAAAATATGTTAAAGTATTAATTATAGCACAAAAATTATTATTTTGTTGGTTTCTGCATAACACAACGAAAATAATTTTGCTGTGTTTGTTACCAGTCTGTAATTGGACTGAACTGGTAGTCCAACAGCCCACTACCCTTTTTTTCTCTTTTTGCTTGTTTTTAAGGTGAAGGTTTTTATGCAGCTGAAATAAACTTAAGTGTCTGTTACCACACCAAGGATATCTAGACTGTTACCAAAAAAACCACAGTTGAACTGAAATTATCTTTGGCTGATACATTATCTGTCCTCAGAATATTAAACTTTTTACGATATAACAAGGTTTATGGAAAAGAGATTTTGCAAGTGAAATCTCAGTAGTATTGTTATTCCTGCTATTTTTGTTGTGTTTTAGATAAATTTCCCATTTCTGTGCTAGACTTGGAAGATCTGCATGTTTTATTTGTCACATTTACTGAAGAATACTGTTAACTGCTGATTTCTAAAGACTTAGTTGGTCAAGTTGTATAATCTTTCTATTTCTTCAGCATATTTTCTTTTCTGATAAGCGTGGTGAACATTGCATCACCAAAATCCAAAGTTGCTTTGAGTTGTACTGACATCTGCTGGTCCTAGTGGAGTATAAGCATCAATTTATACTCCATTTTTATTAAATCACTTATAAAAATAAACAGACTTCCTTTTTTATTTGGTCTGAGTGTTGGCTGTTCTTCCAGTGGATGTCTCCTTGGCCTTGTATTCCAGCCACATTTATCCCAGGAAATCATGATGTGAGTTTTTGGGAGGGCCACACACTACAGTTTTCTTAGATGGCAGCACCACAAGTGAGTAATAGCCACAGCTTCCCTTTCATGCCAGTGGAATTTAATACATTTTACTTTGTTGACTACAGAGCATGGTTGATCCGTGTTTGGAATTGCTTCATCTCTTAAGCAACTTTTTGAATTAGGTGAAAGCATAAGTAACCTCCCTGAAAGTGAGGGGGTAAAAGTTGGTCCAGTCTCGTCATTTATGTGTATTTATTATTATTTTTTAATTAGACCACAGTCAGCAGTACCCATTCTAAATGAACTTAGCAGCTTTCCAAGTATGTGATGAATATAGCTTAACACTTCACAGCTAGATTTTGGATTCAGGAATTACCAGTAACTTAAGTTGCCTATAGCATCCCATTGTTAGAACTCTATTTCTCCAACTCCACTGAGTCTCTGCAAAGTTGGTGTATTCAGTCTCTCATTTTACAGGTGCAATAGGAATTTATATTTTCCCCAAATAAATCACTCAGCTTGTTTCCTAACAAAATGCATAGGACTGTTGTTTGACTAAAAACCTGAGTCAAATACTGGGTACTGTTGATTATTATACGGGCTACAGGACACATAGTGGGTTTTTCTCCTGGTAAAAAACCCAACTTTTTGGTTTTGACTGTTCACTGTCTTAACATATTCAGGGCATTTCCATTTAGCTGCATTTCTTTAACATGCCTAGGCTGTAGTGTGTTATTAAGTTCAATAGCATGGTTTTATACAGTTCCATGTGCCCCTCATCTATTTTTCTGTTAAAAGACACTGTTGCAAGTCAAGCTTTACCATCCTGCTAGATTTAAAATGCTTACAACCATGAATTCCTTCAGGTTTTTTCTCTAGGTTTTTATAAACACCACACAAGCTGTTACCATTATCATCATCTAAAGTATTTGCATATGGCTCCCAGCAGCACATGTACTTCCCCATCTATCAGAATTACTCTACAACTAAGCCTGTTAAACAACTGCTTTCCATGCCACACGAAGTTCATAGTTCAGGTCTCATAACGACTTAAAACTCTGCATGCAGTGAAGAGAAAAGCCAACTGCAGGTACACCTCAGTGGCCATGTTAAAAACCTTTCCTTTTGGTATTAATTGCAAAAATTAATGCCTAGACAATGTTTACATATTTAAAAGGAAAAAAAAAAAAATCAATGAGAGTGAAAGACTCTGGTTTGTGAATAGTACATATCCCGTGGGTCAATTTGAGTTCATTGAACAGAAGCTCCAGAATTGTGATCTTGTAAGTACAGTGTTAAGGATTGTTTTGGTTTCTTTCTCACACAGAGCAAATTTCACATCAAGTTTAGAAAACAGTCAAATTTACCATCTAAAGTCAGCAAGGGTTCTTCTGTGGATCTGGTGAGCTACTACACAACCCCAGGGTCATACCCAAGACAGGATGTGCCCTTTTGTGGAGCTGAAAGTTTGAAACCAATTAAATATCCCCTGGGATTCTTTTTGTTAAATAACAATATAGTACAGTCAGGTAATTAACTCAGAGAGGTTTTATATTAACATTTTCGGCATTATGCTACAACAAGGCGTTTTATCTTTGGGAGGGACATTATAACCTTAGGCAAAGCATGAATTTGGTTTTCTTTTAATCAATTAAAATCATAAGTTTACTAACATAAGACAACTCCTAACTTTTTAATCTCTTGACTGACTATTCAAGCAAGAAGTGGACAGACCTACACAAAAAAGGTGATTTTATAAATCCAGGAGTCAGAATTAAAGTTGCTATGATAAAAGAAAACAATTAAGGTGACTAAGTAGTTTTTTACTTATTTTAGACCCGTTTTAACGTTCTTTTTAGCCTTTTCTTATAGGTATTACCCATATTAGTCAGAATGGGCCAATAGACAACTGCACAAAAGCTCTCACTGAAACCCTGTAGTGACGATGCTACACAGAGGTGAAGTGTTCTGTCACTTCTTATGTGACAGAAGCTTCCAGCTTGCTGGAATCAGCATTAAGGCCTTGGAGTTCTCAGTCTCATGAAAAAAGCATAAACAATTTCCAGGTTTTATTTTTTTTCCCCTAAGATTAGAGTTACAGGGTTTTTTGTCATATTTGTGTCTCAGTAAATGCAGTTTCAGCATTTTTCGACTGATCTCTCAGTGGAATTATGGGATGTACTGACATGCAGAAGCTTGTCCCTCATGGTCCAGATATTTTTCTCCAATATCTTTAAATTTAGCAAACATTCTGAAAGTTTTATTCACCTTTATACTGACTTCTACCCAGTCAATATGATACTAATGACAACTTATTTAAACAGGAGAAACATTTCTCTCCAACTCCAAGTTACATATGCTTTTAAATCATACTATTAGTAGAGGAACAATTTATTAAAGTTACTATATTTGAAGATTTTTAATTACAAGTTGGATCTAATATTCACTGATGTGGAAGGCATAGCCAGAACTATTTCTGTTATTCGTTCACTGAAATTGGATTCCAAATCTAAGCTGTCCTCCAAACTCATATTAAAAAGTACTGTGGGGAGGTGTGAACGGGTGCGATTAAACTGTGCGGTTCACTCTTTGCAGGAGTTGTGTTCCAAACCCATTTATCCTGCTCTGAAAATAGGGGATTTACATTTTCCGAGTCCCTCGTACCCAGCAGAGGGCATCAGCTCACTGCAAACGTGGCTCCCTGAGCTTCTCAGTGGTGCACTTTGGAGAGATGCAGCCCCGGAACGGGGTGGGGATTTCATTGACAGGTTGAGAAATTAAGCCCAGGACAAGAGAAGTACCACCCGAATCCGTGAGACTGCAATAGAGCAGACCCAAGCACGAGATTAGCACTTAAGAGAAGCTGATTTGCTTGTGGTGACTTTATGGGGAGCTCCACACCAGTCCCCCAAATACCTCGAATACTGCTAGCTCTTTCAGAGGAGACCAACACCGTTTTTGCAGGTACATTTACATTTCGCTGTGAAACCTCGGTACAGAGCTCCTGCCTGAACATTCCCTCAGAAATTCAGTATCGGGCAGCCAAGAAACCCCCTCACAGCAGGGCCCTGCACAGATTAGCAGGGAACTTCCTGACATCCACAGTGATGCTACTGCCAGTGTTGGACAGCTACAAGAGCAGCCAGAAGCAGCCCAGCAGAAGGGGTTGTTGGGTGAGGAAAAGTCAAGAGGGGCAGCTGGGCATGGGAAGTTTCCCTGGTTCTCCTGCCCGTGACTGAGTGGTGAGAAAGTTGCACTAAATCTTCTCTTTTCCCCGCAGCTTCCTTTGGTAGCCCTTCGCCTGTACTCACCAGCAAATTAAATCTGTATCAAGCACTAAATGACTTGCCTTTCTGAGCTCTAGCTAAGACAATATTAACGACTGGATTACAATAAGCTCAGTTCTCCATCTCACCCACAGGTGTCAGCATTATCTACTACAACCTCCTGAGAATAAACAGAGTCCACGCAGAGTCACAGACTGCAACCAGAAGTAAAAGCAATTCTCTTCTATCATCTTCTGATTTCTCCTTGTTATTCTTCCATTTGCTCTTGCATTTTAACTGATAGCTCTACCTATTTTAAATTGATCATTTTAGCTACTGAATTAGTACCATGAAAAAGACAACATCATTTAACATAATAAAGTTATATACATATATCTCTATATATTTATCAGCAAGCATCAGCTGCACAACCTAGGTAAACTGCTTACCAGGACCATCAGTACTTAACTCCTCACAGAGAAATCAGTGGGAATTCAAAGACCCCGATCCATTCACAGCTTTTAAGACCTCCCAACTCATCTGAGAAACTGAAACTAAAGAACCCATTAACACA
>JAYRBT010000177.1:1349240-1367139 GCA_036023395.1 Myiotriccus ornatus
AAGACCCCGATCCATTCACAGCTTTTAAGACCTCCCAACTCATCTGAGAAACTGAAACTAAAGAACCCATTAACACACCTACTTTTCTTAGAGGTAGAAAATCAGATTTTACTAACTTTCAATAGAATAAGTTTTCTTAATTCAGTATTTCTTTTTCTATTTAATTCTTCATAAGAGTACCTGATAATCCAGATGAGAAGGAGTTTTCTTCTAACTTCAGCCGTTTTCTGCTAGAAGTTTGTAGCATAAAACCAAAACAAAATGAAACAAAAATCCCCACCATCCAGCCTCCAAATCACTCCTTTCCTTCTGTTTTATAGCAGGTGACTTCCTTGTCAGCTTGTAATCAGATGGGCTGGAACCTGCCAGCTGATTTCAGTGTTCCTGAAACTTTTCTCTGACCAGCCGTTCTTAATAGTTATTAATTAGAGGTGATTATGTTTTGGCTTAGTTTTAATTTGTTATCTGTGTGCTGCTTCCTGGGAATTTCAGTTCAATCTCTAAGAGAAGAGAAAAATGAGAGTGTTTACTGTGTTAAATACACTTGTGCAGGGTGCCTAACCTCCAGCAGGCTCCTTCAAATTGTACAGGGTCCTCATAGCAACACCGAGGGAGCCCCAAATCTCACTGCACTGTTCCATGCCCCAGTAGTGAGCTCCTCCTAACAGCTCTTGGGTGAAATGTCTTAGGGGGGTGAGCAAGCCAAGCAACCACGTGGATTTTGCCCAGGTGAAATGTGGCATCAAAAAATGCTGGAACTGACAGAACTCTTTGGACAAAGACACCATTCACCTTGCCGGTTAAAGTGGGTAACAGGAGTGGAGATTGTGCCTGAGATCCTACAGTCCTAAGAAGCCACTGCAGAAGGCAGCTGTGGAGCAACCATCAGTGTACACCTGAAATAAAATCACCTGCTGTTGTTGGATTCCCAAAACAAAATGTTGGGTAACCTTTACAGGCTTGTCCCCTAAAGATCTAGAGAAGCCTGAAGTCCTTATGAAATTTTATGTGCCAAATGCCTGGATCTGAACTTAAATATTTGGGTTTCCCCTTTGGAGTTCAGAATCAGGACAGGGGCCAGAGCAGCCAGACATGCAGAAGTAGAACAGGTGACTTTTCATGTACTTTCTGTTGGATGTGGTCAGTATAAACCAGCTGGGTAGAAAGCACAGTAACTTATACTAATCAAAGTTGGTTATATCTCTAAGCAAACCAAGAATTTTATTTTCTAAGAGGTTTTTTTTTCCCACTGTGTTGTGGGTTTGGTTTTGCTTTAATCAAAAACCTCAGAAAGGCAAAACCTATCCAGCCCAGTCCGTGCCAGCTGCCTCTGCTTTATGACTCCCTCATGTTAATTCCTGGTCTGTGAACTGCTGACTTTTTGAAGTAAATATTGGGCTAGATCTGTTTTGGAGCAAATGGGGATGCAGGGCCACTGACAAAGGACATCCATCACGGGAGTTGTTGCAGAAGATGTCTGCAATTTCTTCTCCTCCAGAATGAGTGAGCTGCGACATCCAGCTCTACATGCACACACTCCATCCCAGCCAGGCATCTCCGACCCAAAATGGGGTAACAGGGTCTTCCTCGTGAACTCTCTGAGGACATACTGATTCCTTAGTTTTAAGTAATACTTCTGTTGCAGAGTGGCAGAACCTAACTAACCAACACTGCACCTGCAATTTATTTAATTTTAATCTGCATAGTGCTCCAAGTGGTCCAAGGCTGATTCAGGACTAAGGAACATGTAGGGCTGTAAATCCAGTTGATCCAGCCAGACTAGTTGGAGCTCACCTCTCAGAAACACCAGGTGCAAGTGATGTGGTCTAAGTTGCCACTGATCCAACTGGATTTGTCTGAATCTGCCCAAGAACGAAGAAGTAAATGAGCTTTGCTCCCTAAGTGTGCCTTCTGTCCTGTGGGGTGTGAGCAAAGGGGGCCTGCACTTCATTGACTTGTGTTGGCCTTAGCAATTACTCAGTAGTTAACTGGAAGGCTGGAAATTATCCTTCTGCATCTTCGGCTTCAATGTAGTTTGAAAGGCCCATTCATCACCCAGTTACAGCTGGTATCCAGCTCAGTATCGAGACACTACCATGTGCAACAGAGAGAGCTTCTGGAGGAGTGGAGCTGTAGCTCTTTCCCCCTTTACGTCTCTGCTTCCCTCTGACTCCACTAATTTCACTGTTTTATTTTTCCCATCCAGCACTAGTTGGTGATGCTTCTCACATGTCAGAAATTGCTACTGACATTTCAATTTTGCTTTATTTTTCTCCTGTCTTTGATAGCATTATAGAGAACATTTATATTTGAATAAAAAGCAAATAATGCATGTCACAGTATGCATCAGGGAACGTCAAATTGTTTTTTTCCAATTACAACTCTATTTCAAATAGGGTAATGCAATTAAAGGATAATTGCTAGAAGTGCAAAGCCAAGGTTATGATCAGAAATGGTTACCCTTTCACTTCGAAGGCCTGTCTTACTAAATAAAATATTCCTGTGGGGCAAACTACTCCTTATATCTGCAGGTGTCCAGAAGCAACTACATGTCTGGCACTACAAAGAGAGTGGCTTTTTGTGTATAAATTGCCACGTTAGGAAAGGGGACAAATATTGGTGGCTTTATCACTGATTAATAATGCTATAAATTCACTTCAGGATAGGATATTAATTAGTAATATACTAGTAGTGTTTAATAAGCAGTATCATAACATGCTTTTAAATAGCAATCATGGTGAAGTGCTAATACTTCCTTAGCACTGAGCTGTACTTTGAGCTCTGTTTTCTTTTATAAACTTATCAGCAACAAAATAAAGAAAAAAAATAGATTATTCTCAGTGGTTTGCTCCCTGAGTGTGTTATCTTGGCACATTCAAGGTAGCCCCGCCAAGGACCAGGGGACGTTGTGCCCCCAGCAGGAGGGGTTTGGTGTGGTAGGAGAAGCACAGTGATGCTGTTCCCTGGCTCATCTCGGGGACCCTTCAGTGCGAAGCCAGACACAGGAGGTGTCAAGTTGTGCCAGCTGTGTGACCCACACGGAGCTGAAAGTGATTTTCCCATGACATGAGCATACATCACTAACTAGCACAAAGCACTAATTAGCACTGTCCTTCGTCAGCCCCCCCGTGTCAATGCCAGTGCCCAGGGGAACGGGGCTTTTTTCTTCAGTTCACTCACAGAAGGCCAAGGGGGGATCTAGAAGTAGCTGATAACTGTGGGAAGGGTAGTTATAACGGCTATGGTGCTTCAAACTTAATTCAGATGAAGTCATGGACTTCCACCCTTTAAAAGTCCAAAACTGCTGGAAAAACCTGCCTTTCTTCCGGAGCCTGTCATGCTCCGGTGTCACAAACCATTAGTGAGGTTTTGCCATTCTGTTTTGTTTAAGTGCATGAAATAAACCAGCAATCCTTTATTATTAACTGCTTTATTGGACTGGTAATAGTGCCTAAAACCAGGCCAGGACTCCAATTTCCTCCACTTGGAACCGCTATTTGCTGTGAGAGCACATATTCTCATTTTCTGCAAGAGTTTCAGTGGGATGGTGACTGAGTCTTGATCCTGTGTTGTTTGCCTTCAACTTTTTATGGAGGTGGCTGACAGGTAGTGCAAACTACCTGCTAACTGCATCATGGGAGCAAGCCTTATTTTAGTAAATGTTCCAAGGCAGTGACAACACTTGGGTGAAAATGCAGTGTTTGTGACTGAGCACGCTGGCTTTCCTCTGCTGGGCCCCACAAACTCATGATGCCTCTTCAGGAACAAGCCAAGCCCCACGGAGCTACACACCTAAATAACACTGAGGAGGTTTATCCCCTTGTGCTTATAGTCCCTTTGTGCTTCTCTAATGAGAAACCAGAAGGTGAAGCTGGACATACAGAGAATTTGTTTCGTAACATTAACATTTTAAACAAATATTAATAACAACAACAAATCTTTATACATATTTATGGTGTTTATTAAGTGATAAATCACTTTATTTCTCATGTCAGCCTTACTTCCAGGACATTTTTTCTGCCTGTACCCCACTGTACCTGAGACAGATAAAAATGCTTGTCTGTGTACAAACTAGGGAAATGGGGCAGAACAGCAGACCAGGAAACACTGATCCCTAAGGAGCAAACAAACAGTGGAAAAGCAGCAGAGTTAAAGTATTTTTTTCATTCCCTGTAGATATTTCCCTATCTCAATAATTGGAGGAATAATAAGTAAATAAATACAATGTCTTATTTAGCTGTGCTGTTGTTGCTGGAGTCCTTTGTCTGTAGTATTGTCAGAAAAAACTTTTGGATTGATCTGGAGTGCACAAGCCTATTTTCTATTAAAGTGTATTAATGCCAGGTTCTGTGCAATTAGTGAAAAGTCAATTCCCATTACCAGTTAACAGTATTGAGTATCTGCTTTCTTCAATAAAAAGCTGTGTCCAGCATAAAGACAATAAATCGATAAGCAGCCACTTTCTAAATCTATTCTGTCTCCTCCAAAAATGCAGAGTGCTGCCATTTAGAAGTCAGAATGGATTTAGAAGAAAACACCCTCTGCAACTCCGTTCTTCTTTGAAAAAGCCTCTGCTCCTTTCTAAGAGCTGTACACATGGAAAGTGGTGTTAAAATCTTTACATTCATTTAGCAGCATCAAAGACTGAGCTGGCAGAAATCCTCCATGGAATTAAGTCGTCTCACGTGTCTGAATCATATACATGCATTATGATTTTCTTTACTGGGAGGGTGGTGAGGGGCTGGAACAGGCTGCCCACAGAAGTTGTGGATCCCTGGAAGAGGAGCCATTTCTCCTTTAGCAGTGGAAGGTCTGCAGTTCCCTACAGCTGTCACCTGGCATGGCGTATTTGCCACTCTAATTCCACAAGTAATAGTTACTTTTTGGCAGAACTTCATCTTCTGTTGTGGGACTTGCTGGAAGAGCTGCCCAGGTGGCACACTTGGATTCTGCTTGGATTTGCAACACATAGTAAGGATGTTGCCTTTCCAGTGGTCATGGAAAGTAATCGCGTCCAACCATGGCAGCAGAGACTTCTGAGTGCAAGGAGCACCTGAATTGTTAGCTAAAAATCAGATAGGGAGAAGTGGCAAAGGTCTGCTTGGTGCCTTTTTAAGCTTCTATGTGCAGTTTTCACGTCTGGTTAACCCCCCAATAAATGAGGAATATGATTTGAAATTAACAAAAAAAAAAAAACTAAAATGGAGTGAAAAAACTAGTTCATGGGTAAGAAAAATTAAAGCAAAGCAAGAATTGGGGGGAAGAGTGAAAGGAGATTTATTGTTCTGCTCCTGAGGTTTCCTTGGTTTAGTATTGGTTTTTACTTTCACCATGGATCTGCAAAAACCCAAAGGCTGCTGCTCAAAAGTGGATAAAAGGCAACTAAAAGGCAGCCACTGTCGGTAGCCTTTTTTGTTGTTAATGGCACCTGCAGAACCAGGGGGAAAGGAAAGACTGGTGGCTGAAGAAGCTGAAGATTTCTAAGGGAAAGAAAATATATTTCTTTCTTTACAGAGAAACAAGGAAATAAAGCTGCTCTGCCTGTTTTAATGATCATTTGCTAAACATCTAAGCATCTGAGTTGTTAGTCAGAATGAATGTAAATGAAATTCAGACATAGACAAGGCTATTTGTAGAAATTTGATTTTTATAGACACATTGGCAGTACTTTTTCCCCAGAAGTATTACATTTTGATTTAGCTGAGGAAAAGAAATTATATTATGTGATTTAATTACATGATCGTGACTCACACTTTGTTACAAATACTGAGCGGTGAAAATGGAAGCAAAATGCAAGCTATCTGGGAGGTAAATATGTTCTTTTAAACTGTTGACTGAATTTGAATAATGAATAAATTGGAGGAAATGGCAATCTGCTTGTGGAAGCTCCAGAAAAATAAAAAAGGGCTGAGCTCATAAGGTAAATTATTAATGTTGGTATATTCGCTTTGCTCCAGTTATTTGTAACATAGGAAATGTGATTTGTGTGTCTATGCCATTTTAATATTAACTCAGTTGCCAGCTCAGATCTAAAATAATGAGACAGATCCAAGTCTTTCATTCCCAGAGAAGCACTTTTAATACAATTGAAATCAATATGGTAAAACATTCTGCCCAAAGAAAGGCTGAAAACTGAGTTTTGGGAGGTTTTAGACCCTCCATTGTCTTCACCTGGGGTGTGACAGACACACATACACACATGGAAGTTGCTCAGTGAGAGGATGGCGACTCAGTGCTTCCACTTCTGAGTTCAAATGCATGGTGTGATCTTATCTGCAGCGAGTTTGATCAGGAGCAACTGCAACAGTATAAACAAGAGTAAAAAACCCACTGGATACATAGACACAGCTGTGTACAGCTGCAGGGCCTGGGAGTTCCTGAGTAAGAGCTAACATCCCTGGTGGGATGCTGCTGGGGAAGCCTGCATGTCAGCAGGAATGCTGCACAACTGCCCTTCTTTCCATTTCCAGCCTTTCCTTACTACCCATAAATACACATTTCCATTCCCTTTTTTTTTTTACACTATCCATAAATAAATTCAATTGCAAGTGCAGGAGTAAAATTCTATTAAAGGGAGTTATAAATTACAGCTGTATTTTTAGATTTGAGTGTTTTGCTAATTTTAGATTTGAGCGTTTCATTAATTTGGTTGCAATGTTTCTCAGAAACACTGTGATTTTAGTATCTGCAGATGGTGACTGTGGGACAACTCCGGGCTCTGAAGCCTTATATTATATCCCAGCATACAGACAGACCCACTGTCACTTTTCAGGCTTTGCTTTGCCAAAATACCTCAGCCTGAGAGCTCTGGTCCCTCAGACCATCCCTGGGACTGAGAAGGTTGTCCGGAGCTCCCCAGCTAAATCCAGCCAAAGGCAAAGCTGCTCTGTGCATTGCTGAAGAACCTCTGGCGCTGAAGAAGGGACAATTTATCTCGTTTACAGTCTGTGTGTCTCACTATCAGCGTGTCAGAGCATCTCAGTACTAGAGATGCCCGTGAGCACAACCACGACAGAAGAGCAGGCGACCTCCTCACACAGCTTTGCCCATGGATTTAGGAGTGCTCAGGGCAAGGTCCCGCCTCGGAGTCCTGGGGTCCTGCTCACGGTGCTAACTGTGCGAGGGACGTGGTTGTGAGCCCACCTGCTGACTCCGGGCAGGCCACTGAAACACTGGAACCATCTGTGCCCACTGAACTGGCCGTGACACCTCTCGGTAACACCACCAGAGGGCTCGAGCCCTCGCTGGCTCCATCGCACGACTCTCATCAAACACCCAGCCAAGGTGTGTTTTAGATTCCTAACGCTAAATCGGGAAATGCTGACGGTCTTAAAGGCCACAGTAGTAGAGGAGGAGAGGACCTAAATTATGCTAGGTTCTCTCCTCCTGTTTGGGACCCAAAATGGGTCCCGTTCGTGTTTCCACGCGAACAGTCGTTGAAATTTATCTTGGGGATCAAAGGGAAATGGCAGATTGGGACTCATTTGGCTTTGAAGCTGCTTAAAACAAAGAGGGAACCCCCTTATTTTAAAAGGATGGTGGAATTCCTTTTGAAGGTAATGCCCTGGAAAGCTGGGCAGATCCCTCAAGAGAGCAGATCTCCACTCGAGACTCCCATGATCAGCTGCAGTTCCCTCTCCCTCATCTCTGCTCATTTGTGCCTGATGCATTTATATCAGAAGGAGAAGACTGAGCTGGTGAGCAGGCTCAGCCCCACGGGCTGGCTGAGCTCCCCATGCCCCTGGTGAGCAGCATTCCTGTGAACAGGAAAGTTCATAATTCTTCCAGCCCTTCTGTGCTCAGCCCACTGAAGGAGCAACTGGAGCTTCAGCGAGGTCAAGTTCACCTGTGGCCTTTTCAGAGACATCTGCAGCGTGGCCTTGCTCCAGGCGAATGAGCATAATACACAGGGGAGGCAAATTTGGTGGTAACAAAAGCTTGGACATATCCCCATCCACTGAGCTGGTCTTTTGGCTTCTGAGTCATGGGAAATACAAAGCATTGAATATAACCATGCATCTTGCCCTAGATGATTATTTTAGACCAGCATGGTCTTGAGATGACTAGTAATGGCCTGAGAATGAAATGATACTCATCTGCTCCAAAATCTGCTCTCCCAGTGACATATAGAGCAGAAACAATAGCAGGAGTTGGATTTATTTATTTTTTTTTCCCAACTTGTTCAAAGCTTGTGCCAAGTTCCTTGGAAGGATCATCTACAAGTTACAACGTGTGAAAATAAGAGTGCTGTCAGGCAAAGTTCAGATCCTATTTTCATACCACATAAGGATAGCAGCTCAGGTGGGGTTATATCCAGATAAAAATGCCTCTATTTAACTCAAAGGGTTCTGGACCAGAGGTGAAATCACTGTGGAGTTTGGTCCAGCATCTTCCTTCTTTGTAAGACTGTACATGTTTTCAGATATGCAGCTCGTGTTGTCTTGGGGTGGATCCAACTTTCACAGTGAGCTGATGCTGCTGAGTTGCCCTGCACAGGGGCCAGGAGTAGGCTGTCTTCTTAAAGGCCTAGAAGTTTCCTCTCTTCTTGTTTTCCACTGACTGATTCTGTATTCCCCAGAGGCTGCTTGTTAACAGCACAGACAGTGGCCAAAAATTAAAAACAAAAAAAAGAGGAGGGGGTGGGGGGAGGAGAGGAAGGATGAGAAAACAAGACTTACCTGCAGCAGTCCTTGCTGTATATTCCCTCTGTCCCACCGACAGCATCGTGGGGAAGGAAAATTGTTCTATCAGTGACTGTGTTAGATTCATGACCCCACCACAACCTTGAATTGGCCTTTAGTTGTCGCTGATGGGAACTGAAGAACAGCTCCTGTCGACATGATTGCTGCTCTCCAATGAATCAGAACACGCAGGGCACAGAGCAGCACATTAAACTAGCAACAGAAATATATCACTGTACTTTTATATAGATGTATTGCTTTTGCCCAGGCATATAAATGATTGGGCTATCCACTTATTTTTTTTCCAAGGACTATAAATTAAAAATAAGCTAAGGGTTTGGAAATTATGTTCTCTCTCTTTCCCCCCTCCCCTTGTCTCTCTTTTTCTTTCTTTTTCAAAGCTGGGTAGCTATTTTTGGTCTACAGTAAAACATTTTAAAGGTAATCTTACTGCCTATGTCTACTCGACCATCCTTTTTTTCTAAAAGAAATCTACTACTGCAGTTCCTGCTTAGGTAATTTAACACTTCAGTGTGATCACGCTAACCACATACGTGGATCTCTGTGCTGCTTCTGCTCCTAATGAACACTTGCAAGGCTTTATTTTCTCATTTAGTAAGACAAGTCACTGAAATGGTAAAATCTATGTATATCAGGTATTGGAATTTTTTCCCCTCACAAATATTTTATAAAGTAAGATTATCTCAACATACCTTAACCAGAGGTCACTTTGACTTGAAAGTTAGTTTGATGCACTGCTGCATAATTTAATGTGCTGCCTCAAAAATGGAAATGCTACACCATTAAATTGCATATAATTTTTGCAACTTTGCTCGCTGATTGAATCATTTGTTCAAAGCCTCCCTTTAATTCAGAGATGATATCACCAGATCTTCAGAGATTGGAATATGTTTTGTCCATTTCCAGCTCTTTCCAAACAATTTATCACTTACCAGCTTTGCAGACGGACGTCGAAGCTATAAGCTAGCTGCTCAACTTTCATTCCTCTCCCATCTTGGGGGTTTTGGGGATGAAATGCAGAACAGGAGTCCAGGAACCCATCTCTTGTGGTCTGAGGCCGAGGCAGGCAGATATCACAGTGTTTGTTCCAGCCCTGGAAACCCTCATCCAGGGGAGCAGCCCCTGGTTGTGCAAGTGGAACAACTGACTGCCATGAGCAAATTTTCCCTACAAGAATCTGTGAGACTGACCTTCCAGATCATTTTCTGCTGTTTTTTTGAATGTGTTTTAGTAAGACCTTTTTAACTTTATGCTCCTTGGACTACCTGCTAAAGGACTTTTGGTGGTAACCACATGTCTACGTGTCAGATGAAATGATTTTGCCAGCCACCAGCATATGACCTGGTCGAAGAAAATAAATGACCTGGTCACAGCTATTTCTCCTCAATAGTCATAAACACCGTAACAGTGTTTCCTGTGTATCTTTTCACCAAGTTTTGGGTGGTTGAATCTTTACTGCATACCACTTTCTAGCAAAACTAGTGAGCTATAAATGAAAACCTGGCTGCATTATTATCTCTTTGAAAGACCAGTAATTTCCAGGTCTAATGATAGCACGGTCCCAAGGCCCACAGTTAACTCTGGGATGACTGGCTGATAGGTGAGGGGGTGCAGCTCCTCTTTGCTGTGTAATCTCAGGGAAGGGAACCACAGCTGTAGGAGAAAGGATCCGTGGCGATCACATACCAGTGAGACCAACACTTTGCTTGCTTTGAAGACATGGAGATCAATGCTTTCCTTGCCCAGATCTTTGCCTGGAGAGACCAAATGTCAGGCTTGGGTTCTGCTCTCACACTGCCACCAGCCAGCCAGACTCGTCTCCCTGTAGATTCAGTCCCTTTCAGAGCCCACCTGAAAGTCCATCCGTGTAGGCATTCTTAGGGTAATGGATGCTGATAACCTGTTTTCCAGATGTAGAAAAAATATCATTCTATTTAAAAAAAAAAGAGACTCGCTTTGTGGCTAAAGGGCTGTCCCAAAGCATTTGGTTCTCTCTCCAGTACACGAGCAATTTGCCATATGGCTTTGGGAAAGCCAAGTGGCTGTTCCTTGGGCTGTTCCTTGTTTGCTGAGCTGAGGAATTAGGAAGTTTGGGGCTATTTTCTTTTTTTCCTTTTTACAGAGTTCCTGTAAGTCTTGACTTTCTGATAGCTTTAACACATGCTCATTGTTTACCAGCCAACTTTTGAGCATGACTGGTGCTAAATTCTAGACCTAATGAAGTTATGGTGTCTGAGGGTTTTCTCCTAAGCTGCTTTAGGCTGTGAGAATGAGTCTATTTTCATTACCCTCCTGTAAGGCTTGGAGGAATCTGCTGCTGCAAGGGCATTTCTCCCTCTCTGTGCCCATCAGAGGGGGCAGAGCCACAGCTTGGCTTTTGCTCTTCACCCAGAAAGGGATGATCTCTCACTCAGCTGGGGACCAGCTGAGATGTTTCCCTCTAGAGGAAGGGGCACCAAGACTAAGGCTGTGAGGGCAGTGAGATTCTGCCAGCTCTGGGGGCAGCGTGCCCACATGTTGTTTTCTATAAAATGCTATGTAATTCTCTAATCTGGTCTTAAAAAGGGTGAAAAAAAGCTCTTGTCAGCCATGGAAAAGAAAGTAAGAAACTCTCAGAAACTGTCTCAAAGTGAGACAGCAGTAGCCAGTGAGTAGCACAGCTCCTCAGCAAGGTGTTCCATGCCCAAAACTATTTACATCCAACTGTAACTCGATCTTGCCCCTGATCTTAAGCGAGGTAAAGTTTCAATTATCAACGATCTTGTATCCACCAGTCCTCAAACTCAAGTAAACTTAAAATACCCCACCCAATAAGTATCATCGGCACTTGAAGGACACATAGAAAGTCATTACTGAAAGGTGCTAACTTTTGTGATGATAATAAATAAGTTTTCTGACTCCTTGAACGCTTTCTCAGCCCAGTCAGGAGATTGTTTTATAGCACAGGTCTGGCATGCTGCTCGCTTATTGATGTTATGAATGCCCCGGATTTTATTTAGGGTTTAGGTTATCACCAGATGTTGAGATTGTGCAGGGGAGAAAAAAAAAAAACTTGCAATGTCCTCGTCTGGTCTACTCCACTGTTCCTCCAGCAGCTCACGCGAAGGGGAAGGTTGACAAATTTCTGATATCAAACCCAGCTGTCAGAACAACACGGGGTAATAGCTGTCCTTGTCAAACGCGCCAATTAATTCACCGGCGTGTCAATGTAGGTGTAATTGATAGACTCCACAATCTGGCTGAGTAATGAAAGTCTAAAGCTAAGACCATTTCACCCCCTGGAAGATCCCGTGATCTAACCTGAGCTGTCTGCAGTGTGGTGAGGGGCACTCAAAAAAAAAAAAAAAAAGAAAGAGAAAAACAAACCAGCAGTTTGCTGCGATGGAAAGCAGAGGTTTCATACGAATCTTCATTTTAAGGGGAGGAAAGGATGTGAAAAGAAGGACTATGAAACAATGGTATAGTACTGTGGAGTGACAGTTTTATTCAAATACTCCTTAAAGTCAAACAGAAAATATAATTAGAGGAATTGTTTCTCTGTGAGAATCGGTGTGTTCTGGAGTCTTCCTGTTAATGAGGGAGTTGCTTTTAGAAGAAAATGCGGCCATTGTCTTTAAAAGCTGCGGCTGCAGAAAGGCAGTGTCAGCTCAGCAGGCTCATTAGCATAATCCTTTGTCTGACTTAGAAATATTTGTTAAGAACTTCTGAAACAACAACAAAAAAATTACTATTGGAGTATTCTGACTGCTGTGCTAACTCACCCACTTCCAGCATAGATTATGTTTTAATAAATGGCTTGAGGTCTTCGGGCTTTAGAAGGTGGTTTTTATATTAGTCACTTACGTGATTTAGAAAACAACAACAAAAAAGGCTTTCTTCCTTATCACCACAGCACGGGGATAAGGTTGTTGGACCGACAACCAGACATGCAAGATAGTGGTGTGTGCGAACCAAAACAGCTCCGGTAAGGTAGCTCTGCCACTGGATGAGCAGCCATCATGGACTCAACAGCATCATAATAAAATACAGAATAAACTCTTCAGGGACAAATCCAAAAGCTGTACACACTAGTAGGAAAACAGCATGAAAAAGGAGGACTGACATTCACCAAAAACCTGAGTGGAGTGGGTGCTGCCCTGTCATGTGTCTGAAGCAGTCCTCTGCTCCTGCCCACGGGGATAGGGAGGAGGGATGGAAGCATCCCATCTCACAGCCTTCCCTAACATACAGCCTGTGCAGGAATGCATGATATACCTGAGCTTCCCAGGGAAGATGCGCTCCCATACTGACCCATGAAATGTGTCTTGCCCTCTTTCAGCACGCTGCATTTGCTCAGCTGGACTATCACCACTGGGGATACTGCAAAGGTATCAAGACTCACTGGCATCATTTAAATTCACTTTTGAGAAATACTTGTTTGCCAGGAAAGGGCAGGGGGCAAGGCCAACACTGGGCTAGCACAAAGCATGACCAGGAGCTCCAGGGAGGGCACTAAGCGATATGGGATTGTAATGGATGCTCAGAGAGAGTCTGAAATAAGAAAATGGAACTCCTAAGATAATTTAGGACAGCTTTTTTTGGGGAGGGACTGCCATATTAGTTCTTTATGCAGTTCAGGATATGACTGAGAGACATTACAACCACTGGCAACGATGAGAAAAGCAGATGAATAAGGACCAGCAATGCTGGGTAACTCTGCTTTCCTGCTTCTTGGGATTTATGTACTTACGGATGAATTTAATACTTGGTGATCAAAAGAGTTCAAATAGTGGTTGTATTAATGATTTCAGCATAACCTCTAAATCCCAGGATGGCAGTAGAAATCTTCAGCTTGGTCTTAATCTTCTGATGTTTTTTATTAAGAGCAAAATTAAGTGCTGTTGCCTCACGATAAAGCCGCTTACGGAAGTGTGAACTGCGCTATTGTCACTGCCAGTGCTCTCAGCTCCAGTCCCGGTCAGACCACTTAGATCTTTCCCAAAAAATTAATTACTGAGGAAAAGTATCCTCTTCTGCATTCTTTTGGGGTTTTTTTTTGCTGATATTTGGTTAATTCTTGCCTGGTCTTTTTGTCTATAGCTCTGGCTGTGCAGAGTGCTACACATTATTGCCTGTGTTCGTCATAGTGTGTTACTGTTGCAGGTGTGCCCCAGCAAGAGAAGAGCCCAAGTTCTCTGTCCATGCAGACTCTTTTGGCCCTAAATTACCACTCTTTCTTCCTGTTTTCCCCATAAATATTTGGTGCCCATTAAAGATACCTGCAGGGCTGCTAGCTCATCTTGCAGCAATATTATGCATCTTGCAGCAAAGACCTACCAGTCTGGAGTTTAGCACACCCGTGATATATGTTTTGTGGCTAAGGAAATATTAATATGCCTCAAAGAAATATGAGAATCATCTCACCATTACTTTTCTTCCCTTCCTCCCACACATTCCCTAAAGTATATTGATCTTTGATGTGCTTGCTTTCTTGAGCCAATATGAAGACAAAGTGGCTGAATCAGGGATGGAAATAAGCGATATTTGAAGCTGTTCTCAAACCTCAAGACAGTTTATTCTGGCTTTGCTGTGTCAGTTGCAAAGACTACTCAGTTTTTAGTCAGGGGTAGTGTTATCTGCTAATTAAAGGTAATGACATCCCCAAAGATGAAAACTGTCAGCCCTAGTCTTCGTTTTGAAGCTACAAGGTATGGCAAGATCTGATCCCAAGGGCCTTGAATGAAGGCAGGGTTTTGGGGTTAACATGCTATTGTACTCCCCCCCAGTGCAGGAGAGCTATTAAGGACACTCCTATTGCAGATGGATGGTAATAGTTTTTGTAGCTCATAGTTCCTTCACCTTCCTTACATTGGGGCTCTCAGAACTCACAATATTACAGATGCAGCCTAACAAGTGCAGAGGACGGGGTCTCATCACTCCATCTATGGGCTGTGCTCATTCTAACACAGCCCCAGTGCTGCTGGCCACCTTAGCTGCTATGGCTTGGGTTCAGCTCACTGCCTCCCACCGCCTTTTCCCAGCACAGCTGCTTCCCAGTGCTGTGTCTCCGGGTTAGTACCTCCAAAGTGCAGAACTTGTGTTTGGCCTTGCTGGATTTTGTCAGGTTCCTGTTGGTCCGTTCCTCCAGTCTGCTCCTGTCCCTTTGAAACACTCCAAGATCTTCGAATCAAAAGTGAAATGCTAACGTTGCTTTAAGGTTCCCGCACTCCCTGAGAAGAAGGCAGGATGTTATGCTGGCAGATCCTATTTATTAAAATGCATCTAGGATACATCCAGAGGAAAAAAAGTGGGAGGAGGACATGGCAACAGAGTATCTCTCCAAGTTTCCATGCCCCCCCATTCCCCTGACCTGAGGTTAGTTGAGTCCCTGTTTGGTATGAGATGTGGCAATAATATCTCAGTGTTGTGGCCTTCAGTGAATGCAAGGTTTAAGATGTGAGGTAAAGACATACATAAATTCTCTGGGTGATGAATGGTTGGCAGTTTCATTTGAGTACTTTCTGCTACAGATGTTTAGCATTTTTTCCAAGGTGTCAAGGTTTAACCCCAGCTGGCATCTGAGCTCCGCACAACCACCTCCTCACTCCCTGCTGGATGGGGGAGAGAACCAGAAGGGTAAAAGGGAGCCAACTCCTGGGTTGAGACAAAGACAGTTTAATAGGTAAAGCAAAAGCTCCATGAACTAGCAAAGCAAAGCAAGGAATTCCTTCCCCACTTCCCATGGACAGACAGGTGTTCAGGATCCCCAGGACAACAGGACTCCTCCCTCTCCCATAACTGTGACTTGGGAAGACAAAAGTTGTCACTGAACATCCCCCTTTCCCTCCTTCCCCCAGCTTTATATGCTGAGCATGGCACCATATGGCCTGGAATATCTCTTAGGCCAGTTGGGGGTCAGCTGTCCTGGCTCTGTCCCTTCCCAATTCCTTGTGCGCCCCAAGCCTCTCTCTGGTGGAGAAGGGAGAGAGGCACAAAAGGCCTTGGCTCTGTGCAAGTGCTGCTCAGCATTACCTAAACATCCCTGTATTATTGACACCATTTCCACCATAAATCCAAAACACAGCTCCATAGCAGGCACTAGGGAGAAAATTAACCCTAATCCAGCCAAAACCAGGACACAAGGGCATATGCCAGAGAATAGAATGAGGAGACAGTTTCTTCTGAACATTTGCATCCCTAGGACACAGTCACTGTGGCCAGCAAAGCCAGAGCGGTTGCACATGGAGCACCCAAGTCAGGAGAAATTAGAGTGGGAACACAACTGGGTTATGGACTCGGCAGGATCCTGACAATAACGTGATGTGCTTTGCTGGGCAAGGTGGAAGACGCGACGTTCCCAGCTGGCAACTGCTGGTGACTTAATACTCCCAGATGGAGGCTGGGGGGTGATATGATATTCCCAGCTGGTGGCCACGGCTGCCTCAGCGCGCTCCCATTCGTGCATGTGCCTCCTCTACACAATGGGAAGGGGTGGGCGAAGCGTAATAAAGCAGCTGGTCTATTAGAAGATAAGCTTTGTGGAGAATCGCACAAACATGCAGAATCCCCTTAATCTTAAACTTTATTACCCCAGATAATAGGCTTTGGTAGCGACAACAATCAGTTGAAATGCAGAATTGTCTTGGCTCCTGCAGCACCTGCCATGTCAGTCAGTCACAAGCCATCTCCTGCTGCACAAAAAGGTGGCTGTGTGGGGCTAGCAAGCTAAAAGTTTTGTTGGTTTATTTTGAAAAGGCCGGGGAAAGCTGGGCACCCTCCCTCTGCAGGCTTAAGCTTGCACTCTGAACCTGCCAGGGAGGAAAGGCTAACGGGATATGAAAGCCTGCTTTCTTTACCTCCGAGGAGCTGGAGCAAGGCTTCTTTTGTCCACTGAAGCCCACTTGAAGGAGTAGGCAATGTTATTCCTACTCTGAATTAGGTCAAGTTTCCCAATATTCAACCAGCAATTAGAAGGAAAAGGCCATGAAATCTGTTTGTAAAACCTTTATCTGTGTCATTTTCAGTATTTCTGACATAAAATCCATTTAGTTATCTGAGGCACAACTCGGAAGAAGCATCTCATATTCTCCTTTTGGTGAAACAATCAGACCCATGAAGCTCAATGCACATGTGCAATACCCACATCTGTAAGTGGGGAGGAACAGAAAGCTTTCAAATGAAAAGGCATTTTGCTTTATAAATGGTCTTGCCCTTATTAATTTTTAAGGGCTTTTGTCAAGTTAATTTTTTTCCACAGTCCTGTGATCGAAATACGAGGGGAAAAAAAAAAATCTGCTTACCACTAGCTGTTCTTTTGTTTAGAAATATTTCAATATGAATGTTGGTTAACAGAATAACTACGAAGTGACAGAGGGTAATTTTTAAATCATGAGCGATAAGAGATGCTGTAACAAAAATTTGTGACAATTATTTCAACTTTTCTGTGCCCTCCAACAATAGCTGCTACAAGGAGTGTAACAGAAGCTCAGAGTGAAAGGGGCTCATTTAGGGACGAGGTGCTTATACATGTGCTGGTTTTGGCTGGAATAGAGTTAATTTTCTCCATAGTAGCTGCTATGGGCTGTGTTTTGGATTTGTGCTGGAAACAGTGTTGATAATACAGGCATGTTTTCCCTGCTGCTGAGCTATGCCCACATAGAGTAGGGGTCTTTTCTGTCTCTCACTCCACCCCACCGGCGATTAGATTGGAGCTGGGAGTGGATACAGCCAGGACAGCTGACCCCAACTGACCCAAGGGATATTCCAGACCACATGACATCACGCTCAGCATATAAAACTGGGGGAAGAAGGAGGGAAGGGGGGATGTTCAGTGCTAGCATTTGTCTACCCAAGTCACTGTTGCATTTGAACGAGCCCTGCTTTTTTGGGGATGGCTGAGCACCCGCCTGCCCATGGGAAGTGGGGAATGAATCCCTTGTTCGGCTTTGCCTGCATGTATGGATTTTGCTTTACTTATGAAACTGTCTTTATCTCAACCCAGGACTTTTATCACTTTTATCCTTCCAATTCTCTCTCCCATCCCAACACGAAGGGAGTGAGTGAGCAGCTCCAAGGAGCTCAGTTGCCGCTTGGGGTTAAACTACAACAGTGCAGGTCTAGGCAGTACAGTCAACTAAGTCTAAATGTCATGACTATTAAAGCTCAATGTAGTGGGTTAGATTTCTAGTCTTTGTTTTGCCCAGAAATCTTTCCCTTCT
>JAYRBT010000177.1:1367239-1381092 GCA_036023395.1 Myiotriccus ornatus
AAATGTCATGACTATTAAAGCTCAATGTAGTGGGTTAGATTTCTAGTCTTTGTTTTGCCCAGAAATCTTTCCCTTCTCATGTCCAGTATTTCACTCTCTCCTCCGAAGAAAGTGTGACTGGAGATTTAAAAATCACTAGGTTGAAACCAGCAGTGTACATATAACTTGCAGAACTGTAAACAGAGAGGCAATAGAAGGTGCACTGAAACCTGCATGGCTCTCTGCCTGTGTCTGAAGACAGCAGTCAGACCCGAGGCAGCACTGACCACCCCAGCACCCTGCCAGCTGCACCGAGACGGCGCTGGAAAAGCATCGTCGCGGCAGAGCAGATGCCATCATCAAACTGCCTGGGTAAGGGCTGGGAAACAATGAAACCTAAAAAAGGAGCTTAACACCATCTCAGTGAAGCTTTAGAAGAAATGCTCCTTCAAGCCTGATTTACCTCAGCTCAGCGGTCTTTGAAACTCATTGTCTGGTTCAAGCAATTCCAGGGCTCCTGACCAGTTCACAAGCTCTGTGGCCCTTGTGTGTCAGCAAGACGAGACAACCTCCCTCCTCAGACGGTTCCACTTCCTCTGGCAGACAAGACCAAGACACCTCAGCTTCCTTTGCAATGCCATATTGATTTTTGCAGTCTCTCCTTCCCTAAGGAATTGACTGCACTAGATCAAATTAAGAACAATCTGAGCATTTAATGGGGCTCCTTCAATACAATGAAGTTTGATTGCTTGAAGTTGAAGTTCATGATAATTATTTATGCTGACAGCACCCTCACAGGCAATAAAATCTGACCCTTTCCTGAAGGCCTCTGTCTTTCCATCAGGGAATTGTTTTAATCCTGCTGTGCTTACCTAGTACACTTACTACATATTATTAAATATGAGAATAATGATCAGACAACAAAATGTATTATATTTCCACCAAAAGTGGTATCAGAATTTTGGTTCTGTTGCTGTTCTCAGTTACTAAATAAAACTCCTGTGCCTGACCAGCAACAGCAGCACCAGAGCTCACCTGCAGTTTGGAGATTGCCAGCAAAACCTTTGGCTCTACTGGATGTAGGATCAGGGCTCTCCCTGCTCACCTGCAGCTGCACAGTACTATAAAATCTGTTCATGATGAAAACTGCAGCATTTCTGTATTGTCTAAGAGGTCTGTCCTGAGGACTGTCTAGAATCACCCCTCTGAGTTAATTAACAGGTTTATTTGTGAGCAGGTATTTTCATGAATGACAGAGAAGTTGAAAACAAATCTTGCTTGCAACTTCTTGAGTTCTGTTATTAAAACCCCTCCTGGCTGAGTATAATGAAAACAGTCCTCATAGTCCCTGTGCCTGTGTGTGTAGGGACCCCACAAAACCAGCTGTCTTTAACACCTGAGCATGGTTCTCAATGCAAAAGCATCAACAGGTGTTCGTTTGTGGTGTGTATACACACACATATATAAAAGTGAAAACATGATGACGTTGTATGTATACACACACATAAAAAATACACACACACGTAAAGTAGCCCTCCACCTGCAGCTGCTATAAATGAATCAGTACAACTCCTCAGCCCTCAAAGAAGTGAAAAGGGCACCAGATAAGGACAGAAGGCAGTTTCCTGATTAATTTTTTTTTTTTTTTTAAACTTTCCACCCCACCCCCCAAAACAACAGCGACATCCATCCTACTTGCTCCTACTATGCTCCTCTGGAGCATAACTGTCAAAATATACCACATTTTGGGACAGCCCCACATGTATTCTGCTTTTTTATGGCAAGGAGTAAACCAGTGATTATGGCTTTCTCACAAGGAATGTAGTACTTACCTGGGCTGAGTCCTCCTTCCGTGGTGGAGAGAATGGCTATAGGGCTCTGATGCAGACTCATAAAATCCTCATTGTCGTTCCTCTGAGCAGCCAGCCCAGGATCCCTGCTGTTCCTGTCACACTCCTTCTCCCCAGTGCAGGTCTCTTTTCACTGTGCAAGGTCTTGGTATTAGAGCTTTCAGATGCATGAACAGCTGCCTTGCATTACACGGTAATTCCCCAGCCAAGGGACTGAGTAGAAAAACCAGTCTCTTAGCTCATCTAAATGTAAAAATGACGTTATTTAAGAAAAGTTAGAAAACGTGAAAATGGATGTGGAGCTGCACGGAGGCAGCAGAGCTTCCCTGTGACAGCGCTGGCTTTCCTTCAGCAGTGACACACATGCTGGAGCAGCCCAGCTCCAAACCCACCACTTGGGCTGGACAGAGAAGGAGCAGTGAGGCCCTGGCAGCTGATCAAGGGGGAAAAGGCACATTTGAGGGGTTCCCTTAGATGGCTCTGTTTATTTCTTGCTTTGGCTTTCATTTGCTCTTTGTCACATCTCGGTTCATCCATTTCAGACGGCGTGTCAGAACAGATCTTGTCTCAGTGGGTTGCTCTGAAACCTAATGATGGCTTGGCTTTTTCAACACCCCTGAGGGGCCAGGCAAAAGGAGGCTGGAGCTGCTCCCCCCAACACAGGTCAGGGTTTGCATTCGGGGAGGGAGTTGGCTACTTGCAGCTGGGGAGGGGCTTTTTGACAGGATGGCTTGATGTAATTAAAGAATAGGGCTTAAACCTGCTTTTCATTTAAAAAAGAAAGAAAAAAAAAGTAAGGCAGGAGGCAAGAAGTGATCTGCTCTGTTTCTTTAAGTGAGAGAGGCTGTGTTGGCCACTCTGCTGAGCCATTCACTGCCCTGCTCTAAGTTCTTAAGTGATACTGAACTCCAGGTGACCCTCGCAGACAGTAATTGCTTTAGCATAGGTTTGACAACAACAGCACAAGCTGTTATTTTAAGCACAAGCTTAAAATAATTTTCAACCCTGGAGACCCGCTCACGTGAAGAATCCAGTAAAACCCCCCTTGTTTTCCTTGACGAGCGCCGCAGCTCTTGGCAGTTGGGAAAAATGACAGTTTTCATGGGATTTCCAGTGCCTCCTGCTCCAGTTTCTAACCTGGCAGGGAGTCAGCCAGGAAAGACAGCAGGGGGCCTTTGAAGGAATTTTATGGGACAGCTCCAGGCCAGTATCCCTGCTCATTTACTCCAACAGCTACCTCTTCTTTAAAGGTGGGATTTGGAGAACCCCAAATTCAATTGCAGTTCCTTGCTTTGTAGCTGCAGCACAGTTCATTTAAAATGGGTTCATCACACCTGGCAGTACAAAGCCCCCAAAACCTGCCCATCAAAAACGCATTTAGTCACCCCTGCACTGGGAGAATGAAACAACTTTCTGCTCCTGAGCAGGAAAAGGAAAAATTTCAGCTACAAGTGCTGTAGGAATTGTTTGTTCATGAGGAGGTGCCCACAGGACACGCACAGAGCAGAGACACGTCTGCAATTCCAGTGCAGTTTTAGAGCATTTCCCATTTTAACAAACCACCTGCAAATTAGCCCTGATCCTGCCAAGGTTTTAAGGGGGTACATATACCTTGCTGCTACACTGAATCTGGCATGCAAATTTTCACTAAATTTGATGGAAAGTAACTCTTCTTTCAATAGGGAAGAGGAAAGTGTTTTACTTGAAGAGGATGAAGTTTCCTTTTTCTGGCCCACACAGTGGTGGCATACACAGGATGGATTTTGATTCTTTGAGTAATGAAAAAGAGAACCAAATTTTTTTTTGCCTGGCTCTTTTTAAAGACATTTTTCTCAGCTCTCCAGGCTGACTTCCTGCAGGCAGCTGTCTCACAATATGAACTATTGAAAGTTAGAATATACCTGTCCACCTGGCATAGCCTCCTCTTGTTCATGTTTTAGGGGATGGTGCATTAGGGAAAGGCTGTTAGGACATTGGAGAAGAATAATAGACATGTGCATAGAATTCTACATGGCGGTCAGTGAATAATCCAGGCTCCTGGGTTTTATCCTCTCAGGAAGACTTCAGGTATTTCAAGAAAAGAATCTGTATCAAGTTTCAATCCTCTATAGCAAATATATAAAAAATAAGTGGTTCAAACTTTAAATACCCAGTGGGTTCCAGGACGTGTGTGCAAGGCAAGAGGAGACACAATTTCTCTGCATACTGTTGTCTGGAGATTGGCTTCTTTTTCTTTTCCTGACCCTTCTCCCATAAAAGACAGAGTTAGATCCCAACTGTAAACTGAAATATTCACCTGACAGCAAACATTCAGATATTCCAGGCAGCTCTAAAGCAGCACTTTCTCCTCTGCCAAATCAGAGATCAGAATTCTGAGAAACATATATAGGAAGTCTACATCCTTTGCTTGTTTTCTGATTAAATACATTTCTGCTCTATCATCATTTTTGAGGTTAGCTTGGTCCAGTAACTTTTGATGAGACAAAGTGGTGGACTTGCTGTTGGCCTTTTTTTAAATGCCTACATTTTAGAAAAAAATTGTCTATATCAGCTAGCTAAATAACAAAACTCACGAAATTGCTTATTTTAGTCATCATTTGAGGAAGTAGTAATTATGCCTGTAATAGTAAAATGAGATTTTAATGCTGATTAACGAAACTGCTAAATTGTCAAGACTGCTAGTCACAGCTATCAGTCTCTGGAGACTGTACCCTAAAATAGTTGCCAACATATGTATAATATGGCTTTTTCTGTAGGACAAGATGTGAAGCATATGGTGACCTGTTACAGCAGGGATGAGCTGTAAGTCCTGGCTAAGTTATATTGGATGAACTACCCAAATGGAAAGCTAGCATCCAGTGATTATTATAGGATCATAGCAGCTTTCTAGAGGGTAAGGGATGATGGAAGACTTGGGAAACTGCCCAGCTCTGTCAATCATTCCTGCTTGATGGAGTAATACTGGTATTTTTCTATGCTTATTTATATCCTAGAAAGAATGCCATGCTGCTGCACATGCAAACATACTGTAAAACATCTTGCTACTGCTTACCACTTGTTCTCTCTCCTGCCTGTGCCAGGTACCCCTTCCCACTGCTGGAGGGAAACCCCATGGGTTGGTGAGTGCTGGCAAGAGGAACCTGTGCAGTTCCCAACCTGACAGTTGGCAGGAACAAACCTCAGAGGTGCTGCTGCAGAGGAGGAAATGTGCTGTGTGGTAGGAAGGACACTGGGGCATGCAGACCACGAGGAAGTAGGCAGGAAAATGAGAACTAATTTTGTAATGAAACCCACTGCTCTCTTAGGCAGAGACACAATTTTAGTGCAATTGGGCACATTCTACTTCCTTTTGGCCATTTAGTGGTTGGGGCAGGGCCGTGGCTCCCAGGACAGCAGCGAACGGCTGCACAAGCTCGGGAGGGCTGTCGTGAGAGCACTTGTGTCCCTGGTAAGAGGAACGAGAGTAAAACTCTTCTCTGAATAACCAAATTCCCCCTTACCCATTAACTTGATCATTATCCAATACTGTACTCAGTCTTCAGTACACTGGCAGGTACAACCCAGAGCAAAATATAATGGACTGCTTTTCAGTTTTGCTACTGCCACTTCATATTACTCCTTGTATGATTCTGTAGGTTTATGAACAGTTTAACCTATTTACTCATGTGTAAATGGACAATGGTTAAAGATTAGAGAGGCTTCATTTGCTATGAAGAGCTACTATCTTGTCTCAAAGGAAAAAGGACCAGCTGACCTAGACGGCAGGTCATGTACTTCTTACTGCAGATGTAAATCAAATTATCACCACAGTGTCAGCCTCTTTCTACAGTAACAAATACACAACTGCATAGACACAAACTGAGTTTTGGAGGAGGAAAAGTTTAAACAGCTATTTTGGTAACTAAATATACCAATCAATATGCAGGATGATTCAGATGATTCATAGGCACATGCACTGTGCTTCATATTAAATTCTAAAATTGGTGCTATAATTGCTGATGGTCAAACTTACTTCAAGCGAGATGTTCTTGTTTGAGTGTGTGTTTGGGAATAAACTTTGTGTTACCTCCTAAACCACTCCAGTATTTCTTCCACTGCCCTATTCTTGGGCTTGTTCTGTCAAATAGAAGTGCTCTTCTTATATCTTGTCAGGTCTTGCTATTCTGTCAGTGGTTTCACAGCATCCAGCCCTGCATTCCTAACCCACATGACCAGTATCACCAACCTCACCAAAACAGATCACCAGAAATGCTGAAACTACGTACTGCAACTCTATAATCACACAAGGCTGATTTATTGCAGCAAAAGTCCTTTTCACATTGTCTGGCAACAGAAACTGCGGCATTTCCACTGCAGGGCCAAGCTTTCTGTGACAAATAATGCTCCCACAGTTTAACTGGCATTTATACAAGTATTCAGGTCTGTAAATGATACTAGTGGAAGCCACGGCTACAGCTGGGGTTGTCTGCATATGGCTACTGCACTCTGGATAATTTGTTCCTGGGAAAAGTCTGTTTTCATAGTAACGTGGTTACAAAGCAGCCTCTCAAGTGCCACTGTGTCAGGAAAGCACATCACAGACAGAAGGTAATGACTGCTGACACCAGACCAGCTTTCCTCTTGTTCCATATAAAAGCCAGCAAACTCTAAATCATCAGTGCAACCAACGCCATGTGCCTGCCCCCATTGTTCGAGCACGGTTTTAAGCTGGGAACAAAATCCATCAAAACGCAGTTTACGAAGAAAAATTTGCTGTACGACATGTCCGAGTCCGACTGGCTGGTCTGAACAAAGGTAAACTGGGATTAGGATTTCAACAAAGAGCACTTCCTACCCAAGGAATAGTGCCTTGGTAGCTACTTCACACGCACAGAAAAAACCCCTCCAACACCCCACCTCCCTGGATCAAAGGAAAAAAGAAATCTGAGGTGGGATGGTCTTAGAATTGTTCCTGTCCTGGCACTTTGGCACACAGCCTTGAAAATTCTGTGAGAAGAAGGAAGATCACAGTAAACAAGTCATAAAATACTGTTTGTCTAACATTTGCCATAACTACAGCCCACATACTTTAGCCTGGAAATCCAGTTTGTCTCTTGAATGTCCTTTCTGGTATCTAGTGGTTATCATTGGTTCAAATGACAGCTTTAATGTGAAATCTTCTGTGGGCTTTTAAGTGACTTTGCTTCTCCAAGTAAGGATTAGGAAGTTGGCTCATTTTCACTGTATGATCTTTCCAAATATAAAGCTGTAGGGAACTGAACAGCAGCAAACAGTCAGATCAGAAGATAAGGATTCCATCCTTAGTTTGGCCACAGGCCACCGGTGTAACTGTAGCTGATCAGTTTAATTTTTGTCCCACAGCTGTTCCAACAGTAAAAAATAGCATAGTTACTGGCTTTTTGCTTTCCCTGATTCTTGCTTAACTTGGACTCCAGAGTAAAGGGACTCTCTGACCATGCTGGACACGCAACACCAAGTCAGGAAGGTCTTAGCCTCACCTGGAGTGCAACTGGGAGACCCAGCTTTTACTCACATAGCCAATAGTTTGCTATAGGGCATTAAACTAAGAACAGTAAATTTTATCTGTGACCATCCACTGTGCTTAAGTCTAACTGGTAACTGCAGTAGCTCCAGAGAAATCTTGGAACAACAAGACAAAAAGCCACAAAACTGGAATTTTTTTTTTACATACCTCTAGATACAGTAAGTGATAGGGTGTCCAACAGGATTTTTCAAATATTCCTGGCAACATAAACATATCTGAAAAATTGGCCTCAGTTTGATAATAGAAACCCAAATCACAAATGAAAATAAATCCCTTGAATTTCATTTCAAGCTGATACAGCTCTTTGATTTCAAAGTTTTATATCTAGTATAATTGATTATGAATAAGCCTATGTATTTTGTAGTTTTAAGTCTACAGAAAATTCAATAGCACTTTGTACAAGTTGTTCTGTTGATTAGGAGACCTTAATCAATACAATTTAGCTTCTCTTAGGAACTGCCCCTGTGCCAGCCAGAGCTGGGCTCGAGCCAGATGCCTTGTAGTGTCAATATGATGCTCAAACATCAAAATTCTCTTGATACCTTATAACACAAAGCCAATAACAATGTGGTGTTACTGAGAGAGCTGCAGTTGGTATCTCACAATAACGCAAAGATTTTGTACCTGCTTCAGACCTTTCAAAGAATCTATGACAGGGATCATAAAAAGAAAAGTTACATTCTTCCTCCAATTGCAGTAACTCTCAGGCAGAAAACAGAAAATATTTTGCTGAAGTACTCACACAACAGTGAATGCTGAAAACGCTTGTACACACCATGCAAAAACCTTGCTGTTCCTTTTGTAACTGAGGGCCCTTGGCAACAGACTGACACGTTTGAGCCACAGCAATAAAAACAGCAATACAAAAACACATTTTAATGGAATTTGAGGAAGACTAAGTCTTTTATTTTATACTTTTATACTTTATATTTTATACTGTGCTTTCTAGTCTACTTTTGAATGTATTGTTATTTATCTAAACTCCTAGGACTTTTGCACTCCGAACTCCCCAGTTCATAAAGCTGACAAGTCCTCTGAGCCATCTACCTAGAGAAGTACCCCTCGCTGTTTGAGGAAGAGATTAATTCAGGCCATTCATTCAGTTATCCTAAACTCAGGTACAGGTTTTTTGTCACACTCCCTTTCATGAATGTAAACCTTAGTTATAAAATAAGCAACTAAACTGTGCAATAAGAACTGCGGGGAAATGCTGCCTAGAAGAAACGAAGGACTCCTCTGATTCTATTCTATAATCGACAAAAAGTAAATTAAGCCTGAGGAAAACAAGAGGTAAAGCAAAATGAGATGTATCCTTATAGCCACATCCTAATAGAATCATTACAAAACTGGCTGGCTCCTGACAGAGGTGGAGGTACGGAAAGGGATAACTAGATGGGGAAGAAATAAATCAATAGGGATGACTGAAAACCGATTTAGAGCACTAAGCTCACTCAGACTTCTCTTGCATTTTCTCTTGATTAGGCTGACAGGAACCGAAGATGAAAATGTTAAAACCCGACTTTAGTCTCCCGTGTTGCACTTCAGGCCGCACTCATTTGTTAGAGCTCCTTCCTTCGTGCCTCTCTGCAGGGCGGGCAGTGCTCCAGCGGCTGGGACCTGCCTGCACAAGTGCAGAGGGTGTCCTCTGGCAGCTGGCATGGCTGTCCAAGCCTCACCATAGCATGGTTTTATCTGAGTAGCTAATGTAAATTAGCTGATGATAGTGCACAGCGGACTGGTTACCGCAAGCGAGGAATCTGCAAGGAAGTTAGGATCAGTATCAAAGCAGAGGAAAGTAAGTACACTGCTTTTACAATGCATTTCTCCTCACCATCAGAAGCCATCATGCTTAGGCAGAGGAAAAAGGGAACCCTAACTGCCTATAACTGCTAGAGAATATCAAGTTTAAAAAAGAAGGGGGAAGGCAGGGGGAGAAGGGGTGAAAAGAAAATTCCATAAACGTAATTCAAACACATGTGGTCAAAAAGCAAGGCCTGAAAGAAAGCTCTAAGGGTCAATGTAACACAGAATGGAAGGGCTACAGAGTTTGGAAGCCTCCCTGTGACTTAAATTACAGATGGTTTCCAGGAGTTTCCTTAATAAAATTTGTCTAGGGAGAAAATATTGGTGTCAGTGAGGGGAAAAACTCTGATTCACGGAAAATGGAAAAGAGAAAGGCAGCTTCAACCAGGAGTCAGTCATCAATCTATTTCTTCGACAGAGTCTTGGCAAAACCCATTCTCCTGGTAGAAGTTGCCTGGAGTAGACCAGATTGATTTGACAGTCTCTTAGCCTAATAAATGCTTGACCTCAAGGTCTGCTGAATTCACTAAATTCACTATGCAGAGAGAATTGGGAACCAATCACCTCTGGGGAACATCCTGTTCCACAGCCCTCCCCCGATAAAGGCCTTGACTGCTTTCAGCCTTATCGAGATGACTAGATGAAAGCTGCTCTCAGAAGAAGAAAGGTTAATCGACTACACTGCTGTTAATCAATCACTTGGAAAGATTCAGCACTTACAATTGGTAGGTCCCTCTTCCTGCCAGGAGGTTCTTGCATGTTAACCAGGGACCATCTCCTATAGTTTGAAGGATGAGCAACAGACAGAAACATAATCCAGACAGATGCCAGGTGTCTGATCCAAAGCCAGATGAAGTGAATAGAAAGACTCATGGTGAGTTCAGTGGGCTTGGACCAGACCCCAAAGAAAGACTTATCATCCCAGGTTTATTCTGCATATATATATCGAGCTACTTTTAGTAGTGAAAGATCCCTGAAAAGAAGCAGATTCATCACACACTTCTGCCTCCCTGTGAAACCAAACTTCTTCAAATCACACTGTATCCCATTTACCCCGATTGTCAGATATGGCTGACATCCAGCAAAGGAAAATTACCTGCCTGTGACAGCACAGATAGACATTTCAAAATCTCTAAGGAGTACAAAAAGAAAAAATGCCAAGCTGCTAATATTTTCCTGGCCTTTTTGTAATAGCTGCTAGCCAAAATGATAGCTTTCTCAGAAGAGGAAAAGCTAGATCAATTTCTGAAAGGACAAAGGAAAACTGAGGGAATAAGATTTAAAAGATCCTGGCATGGAAAAGAAAAGCTCAGTCCTGAATCAGCAGTGGTGTGCAAGGTGAGGCTGACAGAACCCGAGAGAAGAAAAGTAACAAGAGAAAAACAGAGTTAGAAAGTACCCCTGAAGATTTACTTCTGTAAATTAACAGCTGTATTCAGCACCAACATCAACTGATGACACAGCAGTGACTACCCTTGATGTGTTCTAAATGGAAGTAGGAAGTCTTAGCCTGTCGCTACAAATCCAGGTCCTTTTATCCCAGCACGGAACCACTCGGTGACACACCTGCCGCATCTTACAGCCAAAAAGCCCCGTGGCAAAGAGCTGAAACCAAAAGACACGCACCTTTAAGGTATCTATGGCTACAGGTACCAGCTTACGGCTTATGAGAGTGTCTGGTACAGACTCGCTTTCTCCACGGCACTGCTTCTGCTATTTTCTCACCACCAGTCTCACCCAAGGCAGACTCCAGGCTGAACTTGTGCTACCATTTCCTCGTGCCTGCTCACATCCTGGAACAAAGCTGCTGGCTCGGAACTTCTGCTTTTGAAATAACCCAGTTTTCATGCGAGGCAGATAACACGACAGACTGGTGCCATGGGCTGTACCTGATGTAGCTGGTGAAGAGGTGTCAGGTCCTTCAGAAGGCTGGAGAGCAGTACAGGTGCAGTGACTCTTCTCTGCTCGTCTGAAAGTTCGCAGCACTACAGAACACCCCAGACTATGGTTATTTCCATCTTGGGCAGCAACAACAAGCAACAGATAAGCGAAACAGAGTAATGTAAGGTGTGCTATATACACGATTTCTATGTACTCCAAAAAAAAAAGTGCTTTTTGCAGGGAAGGACGGCCATCTCAAATGGACAGCCAAGCTCTTTGCCAGTAAACAACTGGCTGCCAAAAACAATTCCCCAGTCTTTCCAGTGCTAGCTGAAAGAAGCCCACCAGACAGATCCTGATTCTGCATCCGCATTCAAAAGTAAGGACTGAGATAGATAGATAGATAGATAGATGGACAGATAGATAGATAGATAGATAGATAGATAGATAGATAGATAGATAGATAGATAGATAGATAGATGGATAGATATAGATACATATAAAAAGAACGTTTCTTCTTTTGGCTCAATTGGTAAAATAATCAGCACTGTAAGCAAAGCAAGGCAGATATCATTAAAGAGTGAAGGCACCTATATATTTCATAGGGAAACCTGACAAGACATTCCACATGCAAAGCAAGAACTAGATTTAAGAGGTACAGCAGCTTCATCCCCAGAAAAGACTTTGGTATGGCAGCCCTATAAATCTGAAAAATTCAGCCAGCTCCACAGCTATGAGGAATGCATGCTGCATCAAAACACAGCAGCACTCTAGGCTGTACTCTGCTGTAAGAGCCCAAAATTTGGTTTTCTATAACCTTTGCATGCAAACAATGTCAAAAGTTAACAATCTGGTGAGATAAATGTGAACACTCTGCGTCTCTCCAGGTCTTGTTGACATTACTGCAGATGCAGAATCGTGAAAACTGGGCCTTACCTTCTCACGCTTGAAACTGGATTTTCACAGCCATAATTCTATTTTGGAACAAGGTTCTGCTGTTATATGTGTAAGTGTACACAGCAATACCAGCAGGCCCTGCTGTGTCTGTCATTCTACGGGCACACACTGAATCCCCCTCCCCTGCGATTCTCCTGCCCGTGGTGGATCCCGCTGTAGCCACAAAAATGACAAGAACATCCAGATAAAAAGTGATATATTTCACCTACTGACTATTCATTTCTTAACCCAGAGTGGATGAGTATAAGACACCTGCAGGTTGGTACTGATGACCACGTGAGGAAGCACAAAGGTTACTGCCTAATCGATTCTTCCTTGTGCCATTCGGAATAGTGTCCTACAAGGCCTAAGGCACAATCTTGGTTGCACTGAACTACAACATCTAAAGACAAAATCCCTTCTGTCTAAAAGGAATGGAGAGATGGATGGATGGCAGAGAAACGGAAGGAAAAGTCTGAGTGGCTTATCGACCCAAATGACATCCTGTGAATGGCACGAACAAAAATGTACTGAGAAATAGAAAACTTCTTACTTACCCTTATCATCACTCCCCCAAATTCTTCATGCCACAGAAACCCACAAAAATTCCCTTAGGCCACATATTTAAAAATCTTGCAATTTTATTTGCATATAAAGGCCGCTAGATATAATATCACAATAAATTTAAAGAAACAACTGCTTTTCTAAATTCCATTAACAAGGTAACATAAAACAGAACAAAGCTCAATAGCATTTACAGTGGTGGAACAGAAATAACTATCCGCAACAATATTTTGTGCTAGCGAGATTGCATTTACACACAGTGCAAAATAAGAAAAAGGAAATAAAAAAGACGAGAAGAATATTTAAATATAAAGGACAACTAAGCCTTATTTTATTTAGGCTTGATTGTATCCATTCGACTCTATACATGCCTGAACTACAACAAAGATTTAACTCGGGCTCTTGAAGGCCTTGAGCACTTGGAAAAACGTGTCACATCCTTCATAATTTAGATGTGCTGTACAGCATAATTTTGCAGATGCTATACTGGCAATATTAAATCCTAGCTTAGTTATAATGCACAAAAAATACATATATATATAAATTCATATTTAAAAGGAGTCCGCATTTACACTTTTTTTTTTTTTTTTTTTTTACTGCATGAAATGCCTGCTCTTTGCAGCTTTCACCCCCAGTCTTTTAAAGCTAAAATAATTTAAAAAAGAAACAATAGAAGGCAGATATCACATACAGGCTGTGGCTATCTAGATCAGTCTTTATAAAGCAGGTAGAGACAAACAAATGAGAAGTCTATTCTCCCCTTGCTGCATTCTACTGTGAACAGAAACAAGTTTAAGTACATGCACACATATCAAGAGGTAAATGGACCCCAAAACATTGTTTGTGCTACTAAAAAAAATTGATATAAATGGAGATAAAAAGCTAACATTTAGACCTAGGGAAAAAGAAGACGCTTAAAAAAACTTCGACAATAACATAAGTTGTGCAAATTTGGGTGTTTTTAAATGCTGCTTATTTTTTAGCTTATAATATAATATTAAAATAAGGTCTCTCACTTATTAAAAGAAAGCTTGGCTGTCCTTTTGAGAACACTATAACAATTTACAATGGCAAATTTATTGAAAAACAAAATTAATTTTACAAATTCACAATGCTTTATCAATTTAAAATGAATGCTGCATTTCCAAAAAGCACAACCTCTAACTTTTCTCCTTGTTTGTTTTGCACCAGCAATTTACAAAAAGGAAAAAAAAAATCAAAACCAAAAACAAACCCCAAAGCCCACCCCAAAACAAAAACCCCCACGGTTGCCCCAAAATCCTCCCCCCCCCTCT
>JAYRBT010000177.1:1391258-1441545 GCA_036023395.1 Myiotriccus ornatus
GAGACACAAGGCCACTGCCAAGTTCATCCAGGCGATACAGAAATTTCAAATCCTTCTGGAACTGTAATGTTTTTAAAGGTTGGTATCTCCTGCAACCTACTTTCATCTCTTCTCTGGTTCATGAATTAATTACCTGATCCTCAGAGTTCAACAACTCAAAAGGTAAATGTACAGTGAGACCTTCTAGATTCAGATTCTCCTCTTAACTCCACCAGTAAATCCATTTATTTCAATAGTTACTTCTAAACAGGATTAGAAAAAATAAATTATCTCATGGTTCTTTAATCCCACGTATTCATCCATTTTTAAGGCTACCCAGTCTTTGAGGAAAGCTTCAATTTTATCCTTAATCCAATGAGTAAAGTGCATAGGAGGCAAAAATCTCATTCTGTGTCTTTCCCCAGGATAACAGCCGAGGGAGTGTCTGAAAGGCATCACAGCAGGAAAGCGCTTCCACACAACCAACAACAGTAATGAAACGCTCTTTATTTTTTTTCTGCGTTCAGACTGAACACACAGGCCTGGCTCGGGAGGGAGAAACGCGGTTCCAGCAGCAGGACAAAAACGGTGGGACAGGACATGGACACGCACTCCTAGACTTGCTTAGTTGCAGGGCCGCCCTACAAACACACCCCCAAAGCATCCACTCCGGTGCTGGGCGAAGGAGTGACCTTTGTGCAGGGAGAAGAAAAGCCTTTCAATCCCCTCCCTCCGCCCCGCACAAGTGTTTGCCAGGGCCGGGCAGCCCACACGTGCCGGCGCCGCTCAGTCAATGGACACAGCGCGCCTACTGGGAATACACAAACAGGGACTGCCAGGGAGAAGGGGAAGGAGGAGAGCGTGTGTAATCATGGAGACAAAAGGCTGAGCAGGGCAAGTGCGCAGTGTATTGAGGAAGCGCGTTTTACAAGAGCTGCTGTTAAGGCTCTGAAACTAAACTTGCCTTCGGCGCCACAAACGTACTTTTTTTTTGTTTTTTTGGTTTTTTGTTAAGCTCCGTCTCATAGTCAATGTTCAAATGCTTTTTTTCACAATGTAACAACTATCAGGAGATGGTAAATGATTTCCTAAACGTGCTCATCCTGTATAATGTTGCTATACTGGTAAGAGGCCCAGCCTGGGGGCTCGAGCTGTATGTCATTCCCACTGAGCACTGCTGTGGCTCAGTGTCCCGTTTAGAAAGTGAGGACAATAACACACAACCAAAAGAATCACCATGAGGTCTGGTTCCTTGGGATTTTGCTTACACTGCATCTTTTAAGCAGCTGAAGCTCTCACAAAAGTGGATTATCAGTATTGTCATTATGTTAGCCATGTTACTGTGTGTTACCTCCTTATTACCAGCCTGCCCTCCTGTCTGGAAGTCTCTAAAACATGGTCCTGCTATTTTTACAAAGGTAGAAAAACCTGAAGCCTCAACAGCTGCTGGTAGTCTGTTATGTTTTGTAGTTTTTTTCTCTCTCTCTCTCTCTCTCTTTCACTTACAGTGTATAACCTCTAAACTCTGGTTATCTAAATGACAAAGCATTTGAGAAGCACAAACCCCTGTTTGGAGGGCAAGAGCCCACATGGTGCCTTTCCTCTAGGCAGCAGTACTCCACAACGAGAAGCGGCAGCAAACACCTCATCCCCACCAGCCAGCATGACTTGGCATGTTCCTTGCACCAGGTCTCTCCCACTTTCTACCCCAGACTGTAAAAACTTGTCCATGAAGGTTTCAGCTTAAACTCCTGTCAGACAGAGATCCACGCTTGAATCTGTGAGAGCTACCAAAGGAAAGAAAAATCCAGGACCCTTCCTGCTACCACTGCCACCTCTGTGAACACCTTTCAGCTATTTCGCTTCTCTGATGGTCCACACCAACCACTGGTATCTTCTGTCCTGTGTCTTGAATGGTTAGTGATCCTTTTGGCAGAGGATTGTCCGTTCAGTTCACATGTTTTGTGTTAACGATACCAAAGCAGCACAGACAATGTTTAAGGAAACTCATCTGCAGGGAAGATGTGTCTTAACAAAAATAAAATTGAAAGAAGTTGAGTAAAGAAACACAGAAAAAATACATCAGGTTTTAAGGCACTTGAGAGCAAAGGAGCAGACAGTCAGGAAGTTGAAATGCCAGTAATGTCACAGAGGATCACAAAACACTGAGGACAGCAGGAGGCAGAGCACAGGCGTAGAAAACACAAGGAGGACCAGAGGAGTGGACTCCACCAGGAATTCAGTGAGTACCGGAAGGGACAGGAAGGGAGGAGATGAATTTCTCAAGTTTATGATCCATACAACCTTTGCTTAAGCATTGGAATTGCTCATCAAAGAGGAAATTTCCTCCAAACCTTCTGAGGCTTTCCAATCCCTAACTGTATTGCAATTATTTTATTTAGGGCTTTACTTAATGAGATCTGGGAAATATTTTAATATCCCCAAAATACAAAAATAATTCAAACTTGACTCAAGGGCTAACTTCATTCTACTTTTAAAAAGAACAGAATTACAAAGGCCTACTAATAGAAGCAAGTATTAAACCTTACATATTTCTGTGCTGCATAAAGTTGAGGATGGCTTGACCTGGTGTAAGCTAGGACCAGCTTTAAATGGATCCATACACTGAGTACACTGCGTTTCCCCACATGGCAGTGGAAGCACTGTGGCAGCAGCTCAGACCTATGGAGCACCATCCTGACCTGACTTGTGAAACTGCTTTTCATTCCAGAGTGGGCACAGTGTGCCCCTCGTTCCCATACTGCACGGGAATGTGCAGGGTACATGCACATGCACCTTCGAAGTGTCAAAGGATGCTGCAGTACTGAAAAGAGCTTAAATGCCTCAAATTCTTATAGTAGAATTTTGTGGTCTTCATAGAAACGCAGAGAATCCTAGAATATCTATCGAAAGGAAGGAGTTCTCTGGTCCTGAAGCTCACCATAACATAAATTGAGCATCCACTCTTAAGGGACACACCAGGGGGAAAGAGGAAACAAAAGGGGAAAAAAACTAGCTGTCTGAAATTTTGATTCAATTTTGCTCATGAACTGTGCATGTTAAAGAATGATGCTTGGATTCTCGTTTTCTTATAGTAACCGTGATCATAATATGCTAGTTGTATTGCATCTTAATTTTCTGCGTTCCTCTTATTATCCGTGCAGGAAATGTAAACTGACAAACTTTCTACCTCAGGTCAATCTGGAAGAGGCTTCTACTAACAGCCCTGCTTCTGTGATGACAACACAAATTAAAGTAGAGCCAAAAAAAGAAAAAAGGTAAAGAAGTAACGACATCTCCCCCAACACACTATGTTGCATAGTTTCAATCCACTGGGGAAGTCTGTGTGTTTGACACGTAAAAAAGCTGAATCTGTACAGGTGTAATTACAACCTGTAGCTTCTGTTAAGTATTTTATACATTTATAAAAGCAGCATTTGGGAAGTATTAACAGAGAGATGTCTGCCTTTAAAACAAGTAAGCTACATTTCAGTGAATTATGAAACAAATGTTGCCAGATATAAGTTAGTATATCACATAAAATACTCCAAAGTAGTCATGCCTGCCTGCCCTATTAGTGAATTTGGTTCTTGGTCCTAGGAAACAGCCTCTAGATATTTAATTGTTTGGAATGCTCCTTAAACAGAACTCTTTAGCATCGCTAGAGTCTCTGTAGTTCCTCCAAAAGGTTATGCTGGTCAGTGAACACGACTGCTTGTTCATTAATTAATGCCACAAACCAGAGGCATTCCAGATACATATTTTTATGTAACATTTCAGCACCTTTAGTAGGTTTACATCTGCAGCCTGTACTGCATAACATCTAATGACACCGAGAGGAAAGGTGTGTGTTTCCCCAGAGGATGAATTTTGGGCGGGGACTCCTTAAGAGCCGCTGAACCAATGTACCAGTTCACTGCTGCCCAGGGGCCACACCCTCCATGCACCGTCATCAGCCACAGAATCACAGAATATTCTGAGCTGGAAGGCACCCACAAGGATCATCAAAGTCCAACTCCTGGCCCTGCACAGGACCATCCCCAAGAGTCACACCCTGTGCCTGAGAATGCTGTTCAAACACTTGAACTCTGTCAGCCCCGGTGCTGTGACCACTGCCCTGGGGAGCCTGTTCCAGTGCCCAACCACCCTCTGGGGGAAAAACCTCTTTCTAATATCCAATCTAACCTATGTAACATCCAGCCTGACACAGTTCAGGCCATTCCCTCAGGTCCTGTCACTGGTCACCACAGAGATCAGTGTCTGCCCCTCCTCTACCCCTCACGAGGAAGCTGTAACTGCAGTGGGGTCTCCCCTCAGTCTCCTCCAGGCTGAACACACCAAGTGCCCTCAGCTGCTCCTCACACGGCTTCCCCTCAAGGCCCTTCACCATCCTTGTTGCCCTTTTTGGATGCTCTTTAATAGCTTAATGTGCACATGCCGTTCAAGGTGAGGCCGCCCCAGGTCAGAGCAGACTGGGACAATCCCCTCCCTCGACCTGCTGGCGATGATTTTCCTGATGCCCCCCAGGACACGGTTGGCCCTCCTGGCTGCCAGGACACTGCTGACTCATGTGCAACTTGCCATGGACCAGGAACCTCCAGGTGCCTTTCCAGCATCTCATTCCCCAGTCTGTTTATACACCCGGGGTTGCCCCATCCCAGGTGCAGAATCTGGCACTTGCCCTTGCTAAACTTCCTACAACTGGTCCATGTACCAGCTCCAGCTCTTGCAGGCCCTATCCATTTAAATCCTGACTAACAAATCAGGGAGAACACTAGGTGATGTCACTGCCTCTGTAAGCAGAGTCACAAACCCCAGCCTCGGAGGATGGAATAAAAACAGCAGCTGGGCTACCAGAAAGGAAGTCACTTTTCTCACTCCACTGCTCTCTAAAGATAATCCTCTGAAAATAAGAGACTTGCTGTTTTATGCTTCAGGAATACCTACTAGATATCACCTCTGTTTAGAGCCACCTTAAGAGGGCAACCCATCACCACTACTCTGAGCTCTCACAGTAAAGCTGTAGCTAGTACACACCTGAAAAGGACTCCGAGTTATAAAGTCTCTCAAAGAGTGGACTTAAATCAGAGCCAAATTTTGCTCTTATTCTTGCACAGCTTTAGAGCTTTCCATGTAACACACTTCCATGCTCTAGCACATAGCATCAAGAGGAAAAAGGTTTTCTTTTTCTTTTGGTTGTTGTGCCTGTATGATGGGGATGTCTTAGTAGCCCATGCTTTTCCTGATCTAACTTCAGGAGTAACAAACTGGGTTTGTTGTTTCTAAAAACTAAACAAAAAAAAACAACAAACAAAAACCTCCCACCGAAAACAACCAACCAACAAAAAAACCCTCACTAAGCACAAACCTACATCACAATCACAGGAACTTGAAGGCTTTCAAAAACTCTTTCAAGTGTTTTACAAGTAATAAATAATTCAGGCTCACAACAGTCTAGATAGAGCATTGTTTAAAGAGGTATTGTGTAGGACTAGGTTGGCCACACCAAAAATAAATTTGCCAGAATATATGCCTTAATCACTTGCTTAAAGTGAATCAGATGATAGACACAGGATGTTGCTCTCCATGATTTTCACTATCAGTCTTTACTAATAAGTCAATTATTCTTATCTACTCTGACGACTTAAAATCAGACACTGGGATTGCACACTGTCAGATGGTGCTGTTTATCTATGAACACCGTCACTATTTTTATGTATGTTTTTCTCAAAACACTGCCTAGCATTCCTCAAGAAGAAACTGAAACTCTACGGAATGCCTGGTAAGAAAACCAAACAAGGCTCACATGTATTAAGTCTTCCAGGCACACACAGCCCGCAATATTTAATCGTAGGAACTTGTAACATAATCTTCTGTATATTTACAGAAAAGAATGGAAACAGTTAGTTATAATTAGGTCACAGGATACTCCCAGCATTTCTTGTTTGTTTGAAGTCTGTGCTTACCTTCTGTTCCAGCTTATTCCTGAAGGTGGATGCAAAGTTGCTTACCCTCACTAACCATATGAAAACTAAGAGTTTCCAGTGTCACAACACATGCTTAGTTGGCATTTAGGTACAGAATAAAATATCATGGCTGGACCTTAAGCCATGATACTGGTTTACTATTTAATTATAAATTTTAGGAAATGTTGTTTCTTTAAAAGCTATGCAGATTTTGCTCATTTTCTTCATTTATTACAGCCTTTGCTTTGTGCAGAAATTTAACATCTGGCAGACTCAAAATTTCACCTTTACTGAAACCCGTGATCCTACTTTGGAGTCTGCAGGAGGGGAAACTTAGCAACTCATGTCCTGTCTTCATGAAAAATCACAGATACTTCATTTGTCAAATTCTCTCAACCAAGAAACTTTTTTTTTTTTAAAGTCATCTGGAGAAAGGGATGATTATGGATCTCAAAATGCCTATCACACCTCCTTCTCAGCTCAGGAAGCCTCAGGAGACTTGTATGCAAGCAAAGTTCACACATACAAAAAATCCTATACCTGATATTACACGCATACAATGTGTGCACATGTATACATACATATAAATACACATCTATCTCCCGCTGCTCTGCTTGTATCGAGGAATCTGATAAATAACTTGCAGAAATGGCACAATGCACTCTCAAGCCAATGAGAACTCCAACTGCTGCAGCACTCGAGCACGATCCCAGCAATGCAAGCAAACATTTTCAGGTTATTACCTGGAGGAGCTGTCTTATGTATGAGCCAATTTAGCAAATCAATTAAAGTAATGCAGTTACTTGATCAACAGATGAACACAAAGGGGGAAAAAAACGACAGAAGAGTATAAGGGAAAAACATGAGGGTCATGGAAAAAACCAGAAATTGCTAAAAGGGGACATTTGGTATCACAGAGGTAAACAGAGCATTATTTTAACTGGAAAGGATCTGTTTAAGCAATGGGTCTCTCACTTTTGTTGCCTTCAAAGTTATTAAACAAGGAACTCCGATTACATGTGGGTCATTTACACAACACTTAGTTTTAGGCTCTCCCACCTTCGTGCTGTCCTTTCAGTGAGGTTTGTGGGAGATGCAGATTACCACAGACTGAATGAGAGTTAATTTGACTCTTCTGGTGAAAAAAACCTAATAGTAATAAAGCAATCTTTCTAATACTAGAGTAATTAAAAACCAGTGTAAAAAAAGTTTTACATCTGATCAACACAATGACATTCGTGCTCTTTACAGTTCTCGTCTTGAGGGAGAGGATTTGATCCCCACATCCCTCTGAGGCCACATGCAACACCTAATTCCTCTCAAGAGAGTGTTAATGGAATACAATTATGTGGAAGCAAACAGCAGAAGAAAAAGAGGTAGGGAAGGTGTCTTTCTCAGTGGCCACCAATCAAAACTCCAGGTTTTATGAAAAGCCCAAGTTGCCTACCAGTGGATTGCAACGTAGTTCAAAAGCTTCCCCACAGCTGGTTGACAAAAATGCCTCTCTTGGAACCACAAAGCAGCAGCTCAGTCAGAGGCACCATCCAGTGGGCAACAATCAGCATTTCTGGTGCTACAAAACACAGAATCATAGAATACTTTGGGTTGGAAGGGACCTTAAGGATCATCTAGTTCCAAACCCCCTGCCATGGGCAGGGACGCCTTCCACAAGACCAGGTTGCTCAGAGCCCCATCCAGCCTGGCCTTGAAGAATTCCAGGGATGGGGCATCCACAGCTTCTCTGGGCAACCTGTTCCAGTGCCTCACCACCCTCACAGCAAAGAACTTCTTCCTTATATCTAATCTAAACCTGGCCTCTGTCAATTTGAAGCCATTCCCCCTTGTCCTATCACTACATCCTCTCTCGAAAAGTCCCTCCACAACTTTCTTGTAGCCCCTTCGGACACTGGAAGGCTGCTGGAAGGTCACCCCAGAGCCTCTTCTTCTCCAGGCTGCTCAGACTGCCTGCACAGGAGAGGTGCTCCAGCCATGCTGTAGTTTCCCAATTATATATTCGCCCTTTGGGATCATATACAACTCAATATTTTAAAAACATACACATTCAAAGAAAAGTTGTGAGCTCATTCTAACAAGTTCTCACTTGAAGTAAATTTTTTACTGATGAGTTACCAGCCTATGAACTGGTGGTTTATAATAGAAAGGCAGACTGACATTTAAATAGAGTGGCACTAGAATAATGGTTTTACATTAGTATTTTATGGGAGGCTGAATAACCACAGAGTTAACATACTGTATTTTCTGGCAATAAAAAATCCTTTGAAAACAAAAGGTCATTTTATTTGATAATGCAAATGAATTAGATTTGTATTGTATGGCCAACAGAGTAAGGGAAAGAATAATTCTTAGAGGAGAAGTCAATATATCAGGATGGCCAGGATCAGTTTGGTTTTAATTCTTTAAGCATGTTGTAAAGCCTGTGGTTCATAACCCACAGCCATATATTGCTGTACACTGGAGGTTTTAATATGGGCCTCGGACTTCAGTCTGATCTGATAAAAATCTGAAACCTGCAGCAGGCCATTATGTGGGCAAACTATTCATTTTATATTCACCTCCTTGTCGTGTCAGTGCAGAGGTCATCTAAAGAGGGGGCCTAATTAATCAAACTGTCAGAGCCGATGAGGAGGAGCATGTTAATGGGACTTTTATTTCACCCAGGAAAGCAGTGGTCTGACAGGAACCAGAAAATATGGCCTTGATGTTGCTGTTTATTAGCAATGCTGAGATCAGTGGTAATAGGTGCCAAGCAGCCTATGTTTGATAAAGCACTGGATGTCAAGAACCTGCACCCACTAGAAATGAGACTGACAAGAGGCAGGAATCGCCGCATATTGATGGCTGCTGAGAGCAGGTATGGCTGGCAGGTGATGTGATCACAAAACCTGAACCTGCACAGGACACACTTGTTTCTTCAAAAGTAAAAAGCAAAACAAAACAAAACCAAACCAAAACAAAAACCAACCAACAAAACCAAACCAAAACAAAAACCCCAAACCAAACTACCCTTCGCCCTCAAATACTAAAACCCACCAGCTATTTTCCTGCACCTAAAGGTGAGGCTTTGCAATGTTTAGCTCCTATTTGTTTCGCTTAATAGGCAGGCACAGCAGCACCAGCATAGGAAAACCCCTAAAATTAGTACAAGAGTGCTCAACTTGAAGGATTGCCTTGACGGGGAGCTCATGGTGGTGTAAGGCCAGCACATCAGCCCGACACCTCTGATACCCTCTGAGAGAGCTGTCAGGATTGTAAATGGTCTAAGACTAGCATAAGAGCCGAGACTAACTGACCCAGATCAATGCAGGAGATGCACCAGACGAAGGAAGCCCAGCACAGGCAGAAGTCGGGTCTGTGCCCCTCCTGCCCGTGCTAGATCAGGCACTCAGTGAGTTCAACCCTGTCCCCGCAAAGCACAGTGGAAGTGCTAAAATAAACACAGTGAAGATCAAATTTCTTACCCAAAGCCTTCCTCCAAAACTGATGTTCTTAATACAAAGTGCATGCCCATAGTAAAGAAGAAAACAAGCATATCTAAAAGGGAGTGAGTGGGAGATATAAGAGATGCTCACAGTTTTTGAAGGGCACTGGACTCATTTTAGCAGCAGCCCATAGCATTTGCTGTGTGGGAGATATATGCAAAATTTTAAATTAATTATTTTAGTAATGCACCCCTACATGATTTCTCAGCCTGCAATGCATTTTATACTTCAGGCCATGGCTTTATAATTAACTACTTTCTGAAGCCATTTTAATTAAATTTTTTTTCCCCTCAACACCATTATTTCCAAATGAATAGAGAGCTAACATTAAATAGCCTTCTAAATAGAGAGCTACAGGGATCTACTCTTGTAGGATAAAGCACTTGGAATCACGCCCCGAGCAGTGCCCCCGGAAAGGTTTAAGCAGCTGAAAGGAAATGTGCTGCCAAAGGGAAACCTTGGACACTCACAGGGCATGCAGGTCCCTGGCTAAGTCAAAATTCTTGGTGGAAGAGGAAAGCTATTGTGTTTACGGCTGCTGCCATGGATCCAAATATCCTCATCCTGAATTATCTTTTTCTTTTCTTGCCCGAGAACACTCTATTGTCTGCATCTTCCTCTTAAAGCCAGCAGGACTAAAATCAGAATTAAAAGATGCAGAGCCAAGTTGTGTGCCTCTCACTGGGATGAGTCAGACTCCTGGGCTGCTGCTCCGTCCCGGAGCTCTCAGAGGGCTGTGGGAAAGGCAGGAGTCTGGGATAGTCTTGCCTTCTGCACTGGGAACAGCTGTCCCTTGCAAGTGGACCAGCACAATTCCACCTACAAAGGCTAGAGAGACAAGCTTGCAGTAAGGTATTTTTTCTTTGTTAGCAAAAACCACTTGGAAAACCTCCTGCCTCTCTCCTGAATCTTCCCTGTTCCTCCCTGCCACAGGCACCGCTCTCTTCTGGTGGGACTGATGAGCCTGGGATGAAATCTCTGACAACATCCACATCTGAAAGAATTGGAAGATCTTTTTGGTTATTCGGCTTCCCAAGATTCAAGTCTTCAAGCAGCCCAAATATGGGACTGGAGAATGGCAGCATTGGGCTCAGGACTGGTTACTCAGGGCGGGAACTGCTTCTCTGATGGCAAAACTCACTTAAAGCTTCCATCAAATTACAGCTTTAAAGAGAACAGTGCACTCCTACCATAAAAGAAATATATGAAGAATAATAAAGACACTCTTCCTGTCCTAATCTTCTGCTGCTGACAATGCCCTTTTGAATGGTTAAAATGATATTTATTTTCCCTTACAGTTTTATACGTTCTAACCTAAACATAAGGCACACCTCCTATACTTCAGAGAAAATACATTAGACTGAAAATAAATGCAGAAAGCTACAATGTGGTTAAAATAACTACATTTTGGAGCTTTAGGTGGCTGTTTTCACAGCTGCAAGAAAAATAAAAGTCAAAGGGTAAAATTTTAGTGGTTATGAGACTCATTTTTACATTTCTCAGTGGCAGTGGTGTTAAAATCATTAAAGTCAGTTCACCGTTAGGAAATGAAGTAGCACAAAAATTTGGAACTATGTTGAGTGTCTTTTAAAAGAGTATTAAAGAAGGTTTATAAAGGAGGTCTGAATTTTTTGTAATGTCACACCTTCATTTACAGTCTTTGAGTAGTCAGAGTACAACCACACAACTATTGCTTCAAAGGCTTTGTAAGATTGTATTCTTTAAGCTGCCTGCCTCACTTCATGGAGATATTGCTCTTATTTCGAAACAAAAGAAAATCTGCACGTTAATCTCAATGACATTGCTACAGGAACCTTATTTACAGTATGATTAAAAAATGGTCCTTTCTTACAGCCTCATTAAATCTAAGCCTCATTTAACTACCAGGACATTTTTACAATGGGTTTACTGACATACCATGATAAATGTCTGTATAACATCCTTCAACAATAGCCCCGACTATAGCCATAACCACAATGTGTATAAACACTGCATCGGTCCTAACAATGCGCTGTCCTGAATAGTAGGAAGTGAAGTAACACTAAACACATTTTTACTAACCCCCACGTCTCCAAAACCTGTGTTTTGCTTTAGGTTTTTTTATTGGTTTCTCTTTTGGTTTTGTTTTTTTTTTTTTTGGGGGGGGGGGGGAGGGAGCTGCTTTGTTTTGCCTTATCAGCAGGAAAAGAAACACTCCCCCTAAAATTATGAGAATTAAGATGTTAAACTTTTAAAATATTACAGGACCCTTTGAAATTTTGACCTAGGCAGAAAGGTTTCCTGAAATTTGATTCTTCAGAGATAAAAGGGTTGGCAGCTGGATGAAAGCAGCCCTACCCTTTTTTTTCCATGTCAGAGAAATGAATGGAAGGGCTTATGAATACATGTAACTCACCCATTCAGGAGCCACGCTGGTGCCTATTTGTCCTGAAATATCAGTGTTAGGTTACTGTGCAAAGCAACACAACTGAGCCAGCATCAACTCAATCCATGAGAACAATGAGGGCCAGAAGGAGGTTTTTGGAGATTCAACAGATTTTTCAAACTTCAAGGTAACGCAAGGAATTAAAAGGCATTTCTATGGGAATCATTCTCTCAAAACACCTTTATAAATGGTTAGCCACTGTAACTTGCTTTTGCGAGGCACAGAGATCAGGAGTGCCAGAATCGTACAACAAAAAAAACTGAACAGGCTCAAATGCTTTCCTGTTCATGGTTAGCCTCTGATTTAATTTCACATCAAGTGGTATCACAAAGCTGGACATGGTAAACCTACAGTATTTTCACTGGAGACCAGGGTCTGACATTCTGTCTAAATGAAATTTCCCAGTTGTCCCAAACACTTTTTATCTTATTTCCATGCTAGCAGTTCGAAATGTCACTATGTATTGCCACAATGACAGATGAGCAAAGGCACAAGAAAGCAAGAGAGCTGCTTTCTCCAGTGAACCATGCCTGGCAAATGTGAAAATTCACTTGTGCCCCTGGCTCCTGGCCCACTCCCAGGCACTGATGGTAACACAGGAGTAAGCTCTGCAATGCAGGCTGAAACACAAAGCATGAGTTAAAAAAACTTTCTATGCATGTATAGACATACATTGTTAAAAAACACCATCAAGGGTCGAATCTTGCGAATATTTTTTACTTTATTACCACAGGTTATAACATTCTGACAGCAATAAACACCCTGAGATATAGAAGATCGAGCCATGTGGCCATAATACGTATTTTGTGTGGACTAATAGTCTGAGGCTAAGATGGTATTGGTAAAAAAAATAAATCCTTCAGAAAACATGTGCTTAAGAGATGATGCCTTCTGCTCACGGGGATTTCAGAAACTTTCAGTGACAGTGGGGAGAAGACCACAGTAACATTTCTCATTGCCATAACTTATTCATTTCTATTAACTATAATGAATTGTTCTAAGGACAATTTCCAGACCAAATTGTGAGCTAGGGTTTCTCTTCTCTGAGTCTCTTTTTCTCACTGTAGTGAAATAATTAATCTTCTGCCTCTAAAAGGCAACTCCTTTACATAAGCTTGTTCATGTCATACAGCTGGCAACTGGAAAAAAATTAGATGGGGTTATATTATCAATTAACACCTAAATATTGCTTACTCCCTCCCATTTAAGTAGCTGCTCACTCTGAGTAAGACTCCTCTCCACCTCCCTTCGGAGCTGCCGCTCCAGAAGTGACTCCTGAGCAATGCTTAAACGGAGTCGTGGGAATTTGTAGGCAGCAAACTCCACCTGGAAACACCAAGCACTGGTACCAGGGTGTGTGAAACGCTGCTCTCATTGCAGTCAATGGGCAGAATTTCACCCATGATTTATTTTTCAATAAGTCATCTCTCGCTTTGATATTGCTTTGCTTCTGAGAGCGCAGAAGATGATAAAAGGTGCATTTCTATTAGCAACACCCACTTTAAAACTTCACGTGCCACCCTCTTTATAAGGCCCTGCTGCCATCCACTCTCTGACAAGTTGTTACTCAGTCTTCACCTGCCTTTATCATCAGAAGAAATCATTCTGAATAGCACAATAAAATCCAGAGGTCACCATGGCCTCTCGTATAAGCTTTAAGAAACAAACTTTTTGGTAAAAGGTGGGGTAAAAAAATCGAGTTCTGCACCACATTTGGGTTAGATTACCCTGAAGATGTAAATCTATACAAGTATTTTCTGCTGGGATGGTGACTTCAGTTTATACAATACTCCAGGGGCTAAAAAAACTTCCTCAGAAAGTTCTCATTCGGGAGGAATGAACTAAATACTCTTTAAAAACTAAACAAAACCTAGAGGATTATCCTCAATTCCTTCTACATACAAGGCCAGTAACTCTAAGCACTCATGCAGACATGCACATCTATGTAACCTAGCCCAGGTATTTTTTCACACATACTTACAGACTTTTATAAACAAGAGGCTACATTACATGCTACACAATTATAATCAAATAAATTTAGGCATTCAGGAGTCAAATGTTTGGTACAAGCTATTTTTCCCTGGCTCCTTTACAGGCCATGGACAGAGACAAGTCCCTTTTTAAAGGGTACAACTAGTCCACAGGTTAATGTTTAAAGCAACTGGGATGCATTGCAGATGCTGCTTTCTGACCCCTTTAATGAAAAAAAAGGGAGCTGAGGAACTCTTGCTTACCTTTAAGTCATAAATTTAAGTAAAAAATAAAAAAAAAAGCCATCAAACCTCCAACCCCAAACCCAAAAATTTACTGAACCTTAAGGGACACTGTACACTATATAAAATAAAGCTTCTGCAAAAATGTGATGAGATAGGTGTTTGTTCACATGAGCATGCATGTATATATACAGCATATAAAATCTGACACCTAAAAAATATATATATATCAACTTCTGGCAATATTGAAAACCCTTCAGCATGTTTCTTCTTTGAAAGTGTGCAATGCTTCTAAGAAGGCAACTGTGATACTGCTTTTAAGCTATTTTAGTAAGGGCCCTTGACAAGCTTCACATAAAATATTCAGCATTGATGCTTTCAAGTCCACACAATTTAACTTAAAAAGCTCTCCTTCTTCAGCCCACATTGTAAATAGGTTTATTATAAAGGTGGCGTGTGGATTAGATGCTTTCCCTTACCCTTCCCATCTGCCTTCCTAAAGCGTGATTGTATTGGGCTGCATCACAAACTCAAGCAAAAATCAAAAAAGATTTCCTTTTAGAATTAAAATTATTTATTTAAAATTGTGATCAGTTTTAAGAAATTTGGAACAATTTCACATACTGTTTCAAATCGTTATGTTTACATCTCCAGCAAGTAACTGCGCAGCTGAAAAGCAGCTGGAATTAAAAGGCTCCTTTATTTATTTAGTACTCTAGTATGAAACTTTATTGGTCATGCCTCTATTGGGAAGAATTTGTCTTCTAAACCAACTTCTGAAATTACATCCCGGCTTTACAGAACTGAGGAGCCAATGCTACTGATTTCAGAGGGACTTTCGTCCCTAATCTTTTATTTTTGTCTGAACAATGAACCAATAACCTGCTCAATGTAAGGAAGTTCTCCATGCCTTTTGCAGGCATAAAGCAAAAGCCTTTTCAATTTCTTACAGGCCTAGAGACTTCAGTGTGTTTTTCTAACCTATTTAGGTGCCCAAGCTGGCATCAAGATGGAGCCATGGTTGAGCCTGCACGTTGTATTTCTTAATGTAAATCTGCAGTCCTGAATCGGGCAGAATTCCAAGTACAGTATTTAAAATTTTTCTCATCTGTTGCCTAAGAACTTCAGGATCAAACACATGATTTAAAGCCTACTGAGATCAGTGGGGAAATCCTATTGGCTTCAATGAGCTTTGGATGAGACTCAGAGGACCACAGTCAGACAGTTATCTAGGGCCGAAAAATGCATCTAGGGAGCTCTATGCCAGTTTTTGCAGCTCAGCATCAAAACTCCTAGTTATCTCAGTTTTCCTCTCAACTTCCCTACATTCCAATCCTGAACTATACTAGCATTTTCTTTATTTGAAGATCTGTTGTGCCTTTTTTGCTCTCCTTCCCCCCCATTTCTCTGCTTGGTACATTTGGGACTTTTGGGAATTTCATCCTTGACAACAGAACTTCATGAGAAAATAGAGACCAATAACACTTTTAACTTCTACTCGTGTTATGCAAAGACATTTTAACTGCTGTTGAACTCAAGCTATAGGAAATGGTGATTTCAAACTGGACTTGATACGGTCACTGAGATATTTCCTATAAATATTTTAGATGGTAATTCTATTCTTCCCAAAGAGAAAATGACTTAATTATCAGAGCCTTCTGCTCACACTATTCATGGGAACAGATATACTTTTTAGCACATTTAAAGATATTAAATTATGAAAACCAGTTCACACAGGGTAACTATCAGAGATAATTATTTGATAGTTCATTATGATGACTATAGTACATTTATTTATAATAAGTGCCATGTGTTACACCCTGATACCAAAATCAGATACTACTTCACAGCCAAAAAAAGTCTCCTTTGGCACTAGCAGATGGAAAATCACTGCAACCTGTTAATCCAGTCCTGTTCCAACCCAGACCCGCTTCTCTTTGTTGTATCAATACTGCACAGCCACTGCAATCAGTTCCCTTGTCCAAAGCCTCCTGGTCACTCTGCTGTCTCACTGCACAGGGGTAAATATTGTTTGCCATTCTCTCTGTTTTATAATAATCTACCATTTAACCTCTAAACATGTGTTTACCAAAGCCTCTACAAGCACAACGTCTTTCTTCAGCTGGAGAATACCAGGCATACAACACAAGGTTTATATACAGGAACTTCTGCTTGACTGCAAAATATATCAAAACAGAGTGACAGAGTCATTTACAGAGACTGAAACTTCATCTCCCACTGAAAGGAGGAGAGGTCTTCCCAACGATTTAAAGCATAGCAAGATTTAATTGAGATGAATATTGGCAACACATTTACTGCAGAGTTATTGCAAAACTCATTTCATTAATGATAATGATACTAAAACATTGGAAATCCATGAAGGTGGAATCAGAAAGACCAATGCTCACTGAAGTCAATGCAAAGATGGAAGTAAGCTCTGGATCTTACTTTGCTTACAAAGCACCATCTTCTTTAGAGCTAGTAAAATTTTACACAAAGGATTAGGGACATGTTACCAATCATTTACATAAAATCCCCATAGAATAAAATGAAAAAGAGTAAATATGAATGGTGAAAACACAGTGAGGAAGCGGAAAGAGACCCAAGATCATTTTTCCACAAACTCACACAATTACTGACACTCGTTCAGGGGAGCTGCTTGTAACAAATGAAAGTTTTCACACCAAAATTTGCAGGGTGGATTCCTCTCCTTACTTTTAGCAACCTCAAACGTATTTGAGAAATCAACCATAGTCTGCAAACTTTAATTCAAGCTTTAACATCAGCCTTTCAATCCTGCACTGTTCCCCACGTGCACCAGACCAGGAGTCACAGAGCAGCAGCACGAAATGAGCTTCTGCTCTGAGCCTGAGGAGCTCCCTGTGCTGCTGGGCTACCTTGGGGGCAGCTGTTTTAAGGAATTACCCAGCTAATGAAAAAAAATCTGTTTTCTGGGACTCAATATTAAGAATGAGTGGTTTCTGTTCCTTTGCAACGTTTGCCCTTTCTTGTCAGCTATTGCTGAAGTAAAATGAATTCACCTGAAGTTTAACCATCAGGGTGAGGTGAAAGTGCAATATTATTAGGACCAAAGTATTACATGAAAGCTGTGATATGAAAGTCACAACCCCCTCCGCCCCCAATATTTATTCCAAGTACAGTAAGATCTTCGCTCTCACCAATATTCACCTCCTTGTCATTTAAAGGGGAAAATAAAGTCAGGCCAACTTTTTTTTAAAATTAACTTACATACCACGCCTCCAGAAATGATTAATACTTCTGGAAAGGATAGTTAAGAAAAGCAAAAAAAGAAAAACCTAGATTACTGTAACTGGGCAGAATTTCTTCTCAAACCAACCCCAAACAGGAAGAATTGCTCATGTTTGTAAGGTCAGCTGCTACAGATTTATCATTACCTAAGGTTTTTAACGCACAATTCAGCATGATGCCTCTGTACGAAGGGCCAGTGTCTGTGACAGGTAGGCTGGAAAACACAAGGACCTTCTGTTACAGAAGTAAGAGGCGAACAAGAAAATCTGTGGGGGATCCCTGGGGAACGACTTAACCGCAGTGCCTGCTCGCCATCAGCCCCGATGGATCGAATCCATCAGCACAAGCACCCCCCGTGCCCCCACGAGCTCCTTCAGGCTCTGTCAGCAGCACCACAGCTTTCCAGAAGGTGCAGCCGGACATAAACTCGCCCAATCAACCTCAGTCTGCATTAGCTGCGTTCCAGAAGGAACCACAGGGCTCCAGAAGCACAGGAATACTGAAGTTCAGCAGGTTTTGCTTGCAGTGAGTGGGATGCCTCCTCGTTATTTGTTGCTGTTTTTTCACTATTCGCGATGGAAGAATGCTGACGCCTTCGCTCTTTTTTATCGCTTGCAAAAGGCACTCCAAGTCTCCAGAAATATTTTGGACTTTCCTGATTGGCTGCTCTCCCGCGCAATTTATTTTAAATAAGTTTCCATGGAAAAGGGTGTTTGGGAACGCACAATTAGAATAATTAACGACTAAAATTAAAATAAAACCACGGGCGAAACGCCATTCAAAGTCTGCAGCACGTTGTTAGCGCGACCTTCTCACGTTGTGCAGCTAAACATAAACCCAAGTGTCATAAGCAGCTGCAGCCCCAAGTACAACAGGGGGAGAAAAGGCTCTGCACTGAGTAGAAGAGCACCTTGACACGTGGCTTCTCTTCACAGACTTGCAGCAGAAATTAAGATCCAAAAAACAAACGCTGGTGGAGATACAAACTTACGTGTCTGACTTAATTAACGCGGATTTTTACTTTGAGTTTTTACACAGTAAAATTCTAGTTTGTATTAAGTACATGATTACTGTGTTGGACAGTTAATTATTTTTAACATTTACCCTGAAGATGCAACTACCCACATGAAGTGTACACTTATAGTACTATATTAAAATCATTTATATTCTAAAAAAATAAGCACTATTTAATTGGTCCTAAAGTTAAAAGTCAGGCCACTTAACTGACAGAAGTCCCCAGATAAGAGAATCATGATTTGCTGGAAAAAAGATTTTTACAGCATTCATTCCTGCTCTTCTAGAAGCTAATGTATTTTTTATTTCAGTCCATAGAAGCAGTTCATATTAACGTTTGATTAAAATGAAAACGAAAAAATCACCAAAAAACTGGGAATCAGAAAACCAAAAGTACCACCTGCAATTTATGAATAAAAATAAAAATAAAACACCATGTCCATTATCCCTGCAATCTTGAAAGACTGGCTTGACCAGGAACAATAGATCAGTTTAAAAACTGAGACAAAGGCAATACTTTGTCTTACAAAATTTGCTGTAAAGAACTTTTTCTTTATGCATTTAGAAGTTCTAAGATAGTTTTATTCTGCTAAGAGAACATATTTTAATTCCAACAATTTGCATCAAAAGATAGCTTGAATTCTCGAAAAAAAAGAGATTAAAAAGCATAATTCACCACTTTATAATCAGAAATTTTTAAGTGTATATACAAAAAACATAAAGTGTAAAAATGTTAGTGTATAATAAGCTACACTGCTATTTAAATAAGAGTCAGTAGCATATCGTCCCAAGTTCAAAAAAATGAAATGCTGCCAATTAGTGACAATCAACTTTCTTCAGGTAAGTAAGTGCTTGCAGATTTTTATGAAGCAAAATAGCAAGAGTAAAGTTAATTACAAAAATCACTTAGACTTAAACCAGCCCACCCCCTGAAAAAATAAACTCTCTTACAAAGGGGCAACTTGGCAAACGGTAACATTTATTTTTCATCCGCTCCTGAGGTTTTCTGTTAGTAACACTGTCTAACTAATCTTTCCGCAGCTCTTTCACGGTGCCATCCAATGCTGCACTTCCCACAGGGTGCCCTGGCTCTGCACCTCAGCCCTGTTTATCCACCTTATCAGCTCAGGAAGAAATTTCGGCAAAACTCTTCCTCTGGTCACCGATATCTCTGGGAACCGAACCCATTAAGATATTTGTGACCCCTGCTCATGCTATTTTAACTGTCTGTTGTACAGGAAGGAACTGATAAAAATAGGATTACAATGCCCTTACAGATGAACTAGCAGGAGGCTTGATTGTGATTGATGCCTGAATAAATATACAATAACAGGCCCTACATTTCAACACTGCTTTTGATAAAAGGTAAGAAGCAGTGTCGGTTTTCACTGCCTGGACTGCAGGACCCTTTTCTCAAATACCTGGGAAGTGCCTTTCATTGAAGATTGAATCTTCTACTCTTAGTCTGACTTTAAATAGGGAGCAGGAGGTGCATTATTAGTAGGTAGGAAGGAATATTAGTATTTATTTTGTGAGGTACAAAGATGTATTTCTTCCCACAGGTGCTCACGTGGGGGCCCACCCCCAAGTTCAAATGAAGGTCTGAATTCCTTTGAAGTCTCAATAACTTCCCCACAGATAATCAGTGCCACGGTGAGCATATTGAAAAAATAAGGCAGCATCATAACAGCTCTGCAAAATGGGCTGGACTTGGAGTTTGGTGTGGGGAGAGGAAGGTTGGGATTGTCCAGGTCTTTGTCAACTCATCTCTGCCTTGGGAGAAAAAGTTTCCAACAGTCATTCAGGCACAGCCTTAGTCTGGGGAACAATTTTTCTAGGAAAGGCACTCAAGCCCACCCATTGCTGGGGTTGGATAGCAACAGGAGAGCACAGTATTTCCAGCAAACAGTGTCAGATGGTTTTCCCTGACTCCATTTACTGCATTACAGAGTGAAGCCTCTTAATTATTTTCATCTTTCTTAATAAATTAATTCTTAATGAGTGATGCATTTACCACCCAAACCAGAAATTTCAGGAAGAAGACTCAGAGCACAGTTTTTATTAACCTTCCTCTTTTTGGAGAAGAGGGCTTCAAGTGTCCTGAAATCACATGTTATCAGCTCCCACTTCAAGTAACACAGCTATCTCTTCCACTTCAACAGTATATCAAATACGCCCCTTCTTATCCTGCAAAAAATAGACACCTACTTAGCTTTCCAGAGCAGTGATCCAGCCAAGTGCTCCAGCAAGTACACAAACTTCAAGCAGGCAAACACTCCTTCTGGCTCCTTTGAAACCATTCAAGGAAGTAAATCTGCATCTGCTCAGTACCTTGCTGGATTATCTTGCTAAAAATAAGTTAACATTAATACTTGGCACTTCCCAAGTGTTTCATGTGCCGAAACTACTGTTGAGATGGCAATCGTGTAATTGTTACTGGCCTTATTTTGTAGGAGAAACGGAGAAATTAAGGCAAAGAAACCACTTAGTTATTTCCCACCCCTAGTACAGTGAGGCAGTGTCAGAGCTGGGACTCCCTTCCCTGTTCCCTCATCCACGTGCTCCATCCTTGTGGTACCCATGCGTTTCTCTCAGCTGAAGGCACAGTCAGCTTATCCAGCAGCTGCCCAGCAGTCTGCAAACAAACTTCAAAAACTCACTTCCACCTATACAGCCTGCAGCAACTAATACAGATCAAATACTAAAATTAGTCCAACACCCCTGCAGCGAGCAGGGACACCTTCAACTAGGTCAGGTTGCTCAGGGCCCCAGACAACCTGGCTTTGATTGTTTCCAGGGATGGGGCACCTGCCACCTCTCTGGGCAACCTGTGCCAAATTCCATCACTCACGATTCATTATTAGCAGATCTTAATGAAGTACTAATTCTGTTCCGAACTCATCATTTGACAAGACAGTAAATACCCTTTTAGTGTACCTGGCCCTAGAGAAGAGCTCCATCAAACCCCTGAACCCCAAACCTGCAGCAACAAGATGGAAAGCATTTACGCAGCGTAAACTTGGCCAGTTCAAAATTTGGAGCACACGCTTCGTATTTTCCACCCTGGGGAACGAAACAGAAGCCTGGCTGACTTGGAGGAAGCCTGTGTTAAGGGGTCATATGGCAGAGCTCAGACCCAGTATGACTGATTTTGGAACTGAGATTAAGCTGTGTTCCAGCCTCCCTTCCCCGGTTTCAGTGGCATTTAAATGCTTGCAGAGTGACACCAAAATCACTGTGTTTAAAGTCATTTAATACAGCATCTCACTGCTCAGGGAGAAGCAAGAAATCCTGGCTCTGAGTGGTCAGTGATGCCTGAGCACCGTGCACACCACGAGCTACTTGTTTGTTCAGACTGCAGAGCTGCCCAGCCCTAACCAACAAACAGTGCTCTGGGTTTATGTTACTACAGCTCTGGACTAGCACAGTCCTACATCAGGGCCGTGACCCATATTTTAACACCTTTTCTCCTCCCAGATATGATGATATGGTGGTTTTTTGAACACCACACCACTCCAACCACGGCAGGACAAATAAACTCTCCACGCTACAATTTATAACGTAAAAATGGGTTTTTGCACGCAGCTTCTAAAATCAAGCCAAACAATCAAATATGAGAAAGTGAAATCTTCCAAGACTGATTTCATTCAACTGCTGCTGACACAACTTGTTATTCGAGTCTACACAGACACACACACGATGTAAATGGAAAAGGTCGTGAAGCAAAAGATTCTTCCTACTGCAATTTAAAATATCTCTGAATTGGAATGAAAAATAAATTCAGTGCACTGCTAACCAAATGATACATACCCTCAAGCTGCACAGCAAGAAAGCACTTAAACCCACACTGAACTTAAGCAAACAGATAAATCTTACAAATTCGCAAGGATCAAAGTGTGCACTTAAAATTAAGGCAAGAGTTTACTATTGCTTTTGCAAACAGGTGAATGAAATTTCAAATAGACAAATACACATATATATATTCTATATACAAGTATAGAATATATAGTTATACATCTATATAAAACATTCCAAGATAACAAAGCTCTACCCATCACAACTGCAGACAAATAAGCAATAAACAATTCAAAGGTCTAAATATTAACAGAAGAACTCCATCCGGAGTAGTTTTGTATTTATAATCAAAACCTGGAGAAGCAGTGAGGAACGTGGCACTGATCAGCACACTGTGAATTACGGAGCAATACTGAGAATCATCTCCTAGTAAGTCTAAATTCAGCACAGAATAAAATTATGGTGTAATTGGGGTGGGGGGTGGGCGGGGGTGGAGGAGGTGTAATTGCTCTAAGAAAGGAGAATTATAGCTACTCAGCTGCCAAGATCTTGAAGTGCTCCAAAACCACAGCTCTATTTCATCACATTTAATTTTTGTACATATATTAAATTCAGCCAAGTCAGTAGATTAAAATAATATAGTAGATTGTATCAACCCAGACTTTGGCAAAATGTGACACAATCCATTTTCAAAACCCTAAAATTGGCTTGCTTGTGAGGACTATCACATGGCTGAATAGTGGGTAAAGGGCTATAAATAAATAGATTGCAGCAGCACAAGGGAGGTGCTAGCAGATTGCCACAGGGACTGGTATTAGGATCAGTTTTATTTAACATCTTTATTAATGATCTGGAAGAACGGGTAAACAGTGCATTAATTAAATTCACAGATTTCAGTATAGTGAGAAGTGTTATAAACATGACAGTGGGGAAAGAAATTATGCAAAATGAGATTAGAAACACTGAGATAAGTAAGAAAAGGGGATTCCTTCTGAAAAAAAATGCAGGCTAATACATCTGAGGAGAATTAAAAAACATAAATAAGCAGTGAGAGGAAGAAACCAAAAACCTGTTAAGCAAAAACAAGAGACCCAGGGGCAGCAGCTGTCAGCAATCTGTGCATGAACTTGCAATATGAATGAGGAAAAGAATAAAATTATCCGGGCTGCACACGTGGATGGCTCACGACATCGTAGCGTGATGCAAGCCTGGAGGCTCCTGCAGAGGCAGTGGAACATGTGGTCACCATCCAGCCAAGTATCTCCCCTCAACATACGCCAGTGACATCCTGCAGAATTCTGCAGTTTGGTCTGAGCCTCTTGTGAAAATTAAAAAAAAAAAAAAAAAAAAAACCAAAAACCAACCCAGAAAACCAACCAGCCAAAACCCAATACCCAGGAATATAAAAGGCCTCACCAGAAACAGCGAAGAGGGAAAGAGAAAAATCTGAAAGGATTACAAAGACTGAGTGGACTAAAGTAACTGAGACGGGGCTGGAAAAGTACAAAAACAAACATCATGAAGGGTACAAGAAATCTTTAGGTTCATCTCAGCACACATGGCACAACGTGGATTTTTTTTTTTTAATTAAATAAACATAGAAAGCATGTAAGTAAAATACTAGTTCCCATTAGCAACACCCGCACTACACCAAGGAACAACCTCTGGAAGAATTAACTGAAACTGCTTTTCTTCATTCATTAAAACTGGGCATGATATTCAAAAATACAGTGTAGGAGAAAATCCTGCAATAGCAGAATGATTTAATGGGTCTTTTCTGCCTCTAACTTCAATGATTCCTTAAGAGACAATAAGCAGAGAGACAACCCTCTGCAAAATTAAATCACTGGAAATCAACCAGAGAATGGAAATTAAATCACAGTAAAGTATTTTCTTCTTTGTAAGCATTAGCATTAATCACATGCAAAAGTAAAATATTAGTTAATTTGATTCCCTGTGCCTTCCAGACTCTGGTCGAAATGAATCAATGCAGGAAGACTGATTTCTCTGATAATTGGGGAAATGGTAAGGAGGAAGGAGAAGAAGAAAGAAAAAAAATTGAACAGTAGAAATAACTGGTGAAAATAAAATAACCCAAAGCAGAATAGAGAAAACCACGATAGCGCACCTATTTCTTTTGTATTTCTGTTAAGAACAATAGATGTAAAATTTCACAGTGGTGGCCCTGAAACAGTGTTATCCAACTAGGACTAGAATTGGGAAAAAAAAATCCCCTTGGACTGTACAAACTATTACTAATTTAAGCGACTGTTATTACTGTACTGGACTTTACTACATGGCACCTTCTGGCGGTCAGCCCCGTGCAACACCTCGGGTTTGCTGCAGGGAGAAGGTGGTGGTACACCAAAATCCCAGCTCCCCACACACAGTAAAGAATGGGCATGGTGAATTCAGAAGGAATGACACGTCTGGGAACCCCTTCTCCTGGAACAGGCGACTTGGGTGTGCATGAGCCACTGTCCCTCGGCTGTTTCCATCGGGGTCATGTCAGCGATGCAGCACAACCACCATGTGGCCGTTCTTTAGTTCAGGGACAGACTGTACTGGGCTGGCAAAGGGACACGGCATCGACACGACAAAAACTTTAAAAAAATTTTTAAAAAAAGATAAAACCAAAGGAAAAATATAGAAAAAAAAAATCACTGGGGGTCTGGTTTGTTTCTTTTGATACATTTCAAAAGACATGCTTTCCTCCTACAGGGAAGAAATACTGTATTTAATTAGAAGCATAAATCATTACACTTTTATAGTTAGTAATTTCTTCTTTAGTGAAACTACATTGTTTCCTCACTACGCATGCTGTTTATTGTTCAAATTTTATTACAAGTTCTAATAATTGAAGTGTTACAGAACAGTTCAGTTTGTGGGGTTCTTCTGTTTCTATTAAACCAACTCTTAGATTATTCTTTTGTTATATACACATCAGCAGAAACATGCCTGGCTTTCTACTTACTGCAGAAAAACATGCACTACCTTAAATGAACGTCCTGGGGATAGACTTATCTTCAAAATTCTAAAAAGAGTTTAAAACTTAACCCCATCTATGAGCAAAGCTTGAATTTTACTCCTAATACTTGAAGATGGGGAGGTTCTTCACATTCAAAAGGCAGGTTCTGCTGTGACAGGACCCGTCCTGCTCTCTACCGACCCGAAGCCACAAATGTCACTTCCTTCAGCCATTTTCTACAGGACTGCAATTATTTTCCTCTCTGTATTTTCCCCACCCTACAGCAACACAATCAAGATGTAAACACAAAGAAAGTGCAGCAGACACCTCACTGATTTCACTGCCATTTGAGACAACCCCAGCAGCTCTGTGCTGTGGGCTGATGAGGAAAGCACATTAAGCACTTGCAACGGCATATCCAAGTAGACCTGTTTTGCAGCCTGATTAATAGAAACAACCTCTAAGGACTAATCACAAGTCGAGCCCTGTTTTGTAGATTAATAGAACAAAGGCACGAGAGAATAGGGAAGGTTACAGGACTGGAATATAAATAAGAAAAGGTGTACATTCCAGGCAGATTGACTGCTAGTAATTATCAGCTAAAGACACATCCTTACGATGAGGTCTCGCTGTTCTGGGCTAAGGCAGCTCATTTCCAGATGGACGATCGGTCTCTGTATCTCTGAATATTTTATCTCCAAAACTCGCAAAACAACAACAGCAAAGCCCTTCTCTGAAACAAATCACCCTTTCATACCACTCTTTCAGTACCACTGAAGTTTCTGCTGAAATTAGGTGATTTTAAAGCTTGCAGGAACCATACTGTTCAGTTATACCTGTGCTGACCAGCAAAGACAACATTGGCACGTAATGAGTGACTGTAACTCAAGACTGCAACGTGGCAGTGGATGCTACAACCCAGCAGAGATCCCACATACTCCATCTGACCCTGCCAGGAGTTGTGCTGCTCCTGCTGCACCATCCCAGCCAGCAAATTTTGCTGGTCCTGAGCAGGATGCCACTACTTGAGAAAAAGGTACTAAGGCAGAGATAAGTCCTGCAAATAAATCTCTTTGAAACCAAATGCAAAATTACATTTTTTCATTACCTAAGTGTTCAGCAACAATCAAAGGCTGTGCATGAAATATGTGCAGTGTCTGCACAAGTTCCATGCGGGAAATGATGGAACTTTTTCATGCCCCTGAGGAAAATTCCTTCTCTGCTTTTGAACGTATTCATTTTGATGGGCCATAACAGAACGTAGGCAAGATAATGGCAACACAAAATGCTGTGTCTGTACCTGCTTCAAAGTTCAAGAACAACTGCAGGTATCACCCATGGCCAGCTCTTCATTAAACATGTGCAATCTGCTCTCCAAAATCCTGAATGAACTAAAGACCTCCTGACTTCAGGAAGGATGGATTCCATATTTTATGAGAGAGAGCATCTCTTCATCTACAAACTGATTAAACATTTTCAGAGTGATTTATACTTTGTTTATATATTACATATATAAACATATTTATATCTAAAAATACTCTCACAATTCCTAGTTTTTCCAAAACTTCCATCTCTGCCAATGCTATACATACAAGAACATAAGATCTTGAACCCTTTAAATCTAGGAATTTATAAAAAAGGATCTGTAGGTTAGGCAATGGAAGACAATCTTCCTTAAAATGGCACTTCACAGGTTTATCAAGAAATACAAAACTTTTGTTATATATTCATAAACAGAAGAGGGAGACAAACTTACTAAGAACTGAAAAACCAAATTCAGGCACCCATAACCCCAGAAATTACAGTGTATTCCATACTAAAATCAGGAACACTTTAGGACTACAGCTCTCAGACTAGCACTCCATTTTTGCCTTACTTCTCCTTTTTCTTGCAGTGCAGGCCATGGAAAGTGTCCCAAGCAGCCCAGATGGAACACCCAGAGAGGTGTTAAAGAGAACACCTTTCTTGAAGTTTATTACATTCCCAGTTTTGAAAACAAGATGCATTAAAATCTGTGCCAGGAGAAGGAGACTGAAAGACAGCCTTCTTTCTTACATAAAGCTTTCTTATATAAAGTTTGAGGCAATACAAAATCTGTGACTATATTCCCAAGGTACAAACCAATAAACCTGACTCAAGAGAGCAATACTCTTAAGCACCTGCAAATATCAGCTTTTTTTAGTAAAACACACTGATTCACGTATGCAAAGAAATAAACTGGCTTTCTGAAGAACCAGACCACACAACCCTCTTGTCAGCTCTACCCATCCTGCAAACGCTGCCAAAGTTGCAAAACTGAAGGTGAGAGCTCTCTAGAAGCAGAGCTCAGACTGGCTGGCACATCTGCAGATACAATACTCAAGTTCTCACATTGCTTGCAAAATAAATATGATGGCGCACTTGCCAGATGATTTCAAATCACCACAAGATGATTTCAAATCACCACAAGATGATTTTTGAGGAAGCATTATTTCCTTTGCCAAAGCAGCCATAGGCACAGGGTTTCCAAGCACAACACACGTGTCAGTATGTAAGACAAACAGCTACAATGCATGTCTATTAAGGAATATTGTGTTTAGTGATTATTGCAAACCACTGCTAAAGCCTTCTCTGCGTGCACATACACAAACAAGGCTCTCAGCAACATTAACATTTTTGTATTTACCTAGCAGAGTTCGAAATGTCAGCAACTCTCACATTTTAGATGTGCACAAACCATAATATCGACCAGAATCTGAGCATTTTAGTGGTGGTTATAAATACCCAAAAGTCTCAGTGATTTTCAGCTGAATCCGTCAGTGTTGACCACCTCTGAAATAAGGTGCCAGATCTGTTCCACTGAACAGATTCTCATGAAAAGCTGATGAATGTAGTTGTCACTCTTGACCTTTATGTTTATGCTCCGATTCACGATCAGTGGTCTCTTATTTGAAGTGCATGTGCAATTTTTGCTTTATTTCACAGCCTCTGTGAATTACTTTCAGCATTTTATACACATATCAGGGTAAAGTTAGCATTCTGATCAATAAGTATTAGATAAATACCACCCAAATCATCTTGAAGTCAGTCATGAAAAATCTTCCCCTTCACTGGGAGCTAACAAAATCTAGTTACTTACTGTCTAGTGACTTACTTTTGGATTAAAATAAAATACAGCTTTTCAAATATAATTGCTTCTCCCTTTCCATTGCATTTTATCACCATCCCATCACATGAGCTTTATTGTCAACTCTACCTGAAGTGATGTAAATTCTTCCACCTTTTTTCCTGTTTGTCCTGAATAGATGAACTCTGAAGCAAAGCACCTGTAGACTACATCTGTTTCCCATACCTGACAGTGCACAGGATAACCACAACCACCTTCTTCCCTGTCGCCCCCTCCATCCCAATCTCATTCATTTCACCACACCTTGAAAGTATCCTTATTTTTCCAATAATCTCAGCAGAGCTGAAAATATGTGTATCTGTATGCAACTGTTAATTATATAATTTAAGTCAAGCTTATTATCAATCTCACGGAGTCAGTGAAACCACCCAGGTCCCAAAGTTGGCACCCTTAGGTGCTGAAGTGGGGCAGTTTCCCAACATTTTCCCAGTGTGGGTTGACACTGGTACTGTGAAGGTATCAGCCTGTGTAGTCTCTTCTCACTCAGGGTCACCTCCTGACTTAGAAATGATCCATGCATTTTAAACTGGCATCACTGCTGGTAACTCCCCAACAAATGCACTGATGTGCTGTTTGATCTCAATATCCTGCTGGAAACACACACGCACGTTCATGCACCAGGTGCCTGCCAAGTTGCTCTATCAGTCCCCCTTCTCAGCTGGACAGGGGACAGAAGAAGATGGAAAATGACTTGTAGGTTGAGATAAGGCAGTTTTTACTAAAGCAAAAGCAAAAGTGTGCACGCAGCACAAGCACAGAGGGGAAAAAATAATTATTCTCTACTTCCCATCAGCAAGCGATGTTCAGCCACCTCCCAGGAAGCAGGGAAAAAAACATAAATAACAAATGCTCCCCCTCCTCTTCTTAGCTTTTATATCTGAGCTGACCAAACATAGTAGGGAACATCCCTCTGGTCAGTCTGGGTCACCTTGTCTTAGTTGTGTCCCTTCCCAGGATCTTGCCCACACCCAGCCTACTGACTGGAGCTGAAATGTTGGAGAGAACAGTGCGGATGCCGTGCCAGCTCTGCTCAGCTGTAGCCAAAACAGTGGTGTGTTATCAGCACCTTTCCAGCCACCAGTGCAGAGCACAGCATTGTGAGGGCTGCTGTGTGGAAAATGAACTGCATCTCAGCCAGACTCAACACACACTGGCTGGTCCTTGCCCTTCCAGAGACACAGCCCTCACATAATCTCCCTACCCATAGAGCAAAGTCTTGGTGTGCCACTTAGTTCCTCCCTGGAGTCCTGGTTGCTCTGGGTCACCAGCTCCTCCAGAGAGCCTTGAACCTCCTCCTGCTCTGCTCCCACAGCCAGGCCCTGCCTTGCACCCACCCACACATCCTTCAACAGGCTCCTCGCCTGTCACTCAAAGCATCCACCTGCTCCCTAATTCTTCTTGCTTAGGGCACAGGGGAAATGAAGCAAAGAAAGTAGTGAGGCTTGAAGAGCACCATCCAATGCAAAATCCATCCTGATGTCAGCTCGGCAAAGCTGAAGCCCCTCTCTTACTTCTCCACTCTGGTACTGGGAAGGTGGTCATCTTGAAGTGAAGTAATTTTTCAGTTAACCTTAACAGCACGGTATTTTCAGCTTTGTCTTTCTTCCCTTCTGTACTAGGCCACCACAAAGAGCTATGGTGCACATGCAGGTGGAAGGAAATGGAAAAACAGGGAGTCCCAAAATTGCAGAAGCTGCACAGAATTTATTCAAGTGAGCATCAGCACCCAGCACTGAGTCCAAGCCTGTACAGAACAGCCTATCTCCACACTTGGGTTAATTCGAAAGTTTTAGGAGTTTTGTAGTATTCTAGCTAATCCCTGCCATTCCTAACTCCTGGCTGGGTGTGAATGCTTTCAGCCTGCTCCACGCACACAGATACCACAGTGATCACTCTGTTATCCCAGTGTTCAGCAAAAGGAAAGCAAAAACTGCTTGTTCCTGAAGAGCTGGCAAGTAAAAACAGAAAAAAAAAACCAAAGCAAAACTACAAGTATAAGCCAAACTTTTGAGTTTTGTATGCACAACTTGTGTACCAAAATGACCTTGTTGCTGTGCAAGTTACACTTCAACCTACGAGCAGGAGACCACCACAAATAACCAGCCCCAAAACCCCACAGCTCATGTTCATTCTGCCTCTGCTTTTTTTTGCTCAGCACCCACTGAACTCCAGGAAAATGGAGCAGGAATTAAGAGAGCCAGAGCAGATTACCACAATCATTCCTTCAGTACTGCTCTGAAGGAATTCAAATCCTTGTTTCCAGCCTAGGAAAGATTAGAAAGAGTTAGGAGAGCCATCATTTTGTGTCTGTTTTAACTGGCTGGAATTCCATCCACTAATAGGTGCAGTTTGTGTGTTACAATAGTAATGAATAGTCTAAAGTTCTTATTCCTGCTGAAGTCAAGCCTGAAGAAAAGGTTAAGACTTCATGATCTGCCCCAGTGCCAGGAAACAGAGCTTTCCAAAGAATTAGGAAGGACAGGCTTGCATCACAGTATTAAAAATTACTTATGAAAATTACTTATTAAAAATTACAAACATTCCACTATTTATTAAAAAAAAAAAATTAAGGAAGAAAAAAAGAAAGTAAACAGGACAATATTTTTACTTGAAAGTGAATCCGATATCATGGAGACCAAAGAAAAATCAGTGACATTCCCAACAAGGCCAAAAATGTAAACAAACCACTGCAATTCTAGACCGGGGTGGGGGAATTCAGTCTTCAAACCTAAATGGAGAGACCTGGAGGACAAATGCCAAGAAAAATGAAACAGAAGCCTGCACCTTTAAACACGACCACACTGCAGTGGTGATGTGTTTGTTTAACATACAGACAGGAGACTTCGGTCTTTGCCAATAATTTTCTCAGTTGCTGACTTCAGTGCGTAAGTGCCAGAATTCCTGAAAAACTCCTACAACACCAACAGCCCTGTCCAGTCTCCCCTGGTTTCCTTGCTACTAAATAGCAAAAAAGAACTTTATTGCTGCGTAGTCCAGTTTCTATTCCTCCTTTTTTTTTCAGGCACAAGCTAATTGCCAACTAAGATTATGAAAATAAAAGAAATGAGATCCTTTCCAAGCCATCAGTATATCTGAATCCCATCGTGTGAGTTGCCAATTGGTTTTCCAGTCCTCACGCTCAATATCTGCTGTTAATTTGCTTGCTGTTTCAAGAACTTGAAGACTGTCAGCAAAATCCATGATGCATTACAAAACTTATAATTGGAAAGGGGAAAAAAAACCACAAAAAAACCTCTGACACTTTTCTGACAGGATAAACTGAGGGTCTGAGAACACTGATCAGAACAAGGCAGAGGTACTAACTTAGAGCTACTAAAATATGACTGCAAATGAAGCAGAGAAAGAAACAGAGTTAAGAAAAATAATTTCAAACTGATGTAAAACCATTTGATGAAACCCCCAAATTTTACACTGGTCTAAAAAGAAAAGACTGCACAAAACATTGTTTTTAAAGGAGATGGCTGAAGCTGTCTCGACTTTCTTAAGGTTGCATTATCTATGCCAATTAAAATTTTGCTTCTGAAAAAGAGTTAAGGCACTTCCTCTGGAGTTACTAAAAAAAGCAAATGAAAGCCTTGGCTTGGCAGAGGTGAGTGATAGTGAGCCGTTTGTTCTTGACCTCTGGATCACCCTACAGATCAAATTCTTGGACATAGGAAAAACCCACTAGTATTCATTAAAAGCAACTGGGAGGCCAGCTTTGTGCTTCTGTTCTTGAGACCTGAACAAGCTACAACTTGACAAACGTGCAGGATATTGCTGAACAATGCTGCCTGTTCCTGTCAGGAGGGAAGAGCTTTATTCCCAGCCTCATTCAGGATGAATTGATTTTCATCACAATGGTGCAAATCACAGATTTCAGTCATTATTTGAATAATCGATTGTCATCTTTTACCTTTGTGGCGCTTTTCAGTCATTCCCATAAAGTTGATTCCGTTAACCATTAACATGCATTGATTTATATTGGATTAGCTTTTATATTACACATTTTTCCCCTCAAAAAGATACATCTATCTATAGTTATATAAACAAATATATAGCCTGAAAGTCCCAGATATTTATCTTTGGTTTTCTTTCTGCTAGACATGGGTGAAATTTGCCTGTATATCTGTGTAGTTAAAAATTTTGTAACGGATTGCTTTATTAGAGAGATTATTTTATGTTTACAGCTTCTGACATTTTTTGTGACATTTTTATGCAGAACAGAATTTAAAATCCATAAATAAGCCTATTGCCTCATTATTCATAAAATTAACTGCTATAAATTTCTCTGCACACAAAATAAACTTCAACTGAATACTTTTTCTTTTTAACTATTATTAACTAAAGAAAAAAAAAAGCTACCTGTAGAGCTGATCAGCAGAACAAAATAAAACAGCAAAAAAATATTCTCCCTGAACAATTGTTTCTGTCAAAATGTGGCTTAAACAAATTCTGGCTCCAGTTAACTGCAGTTCTCTGGTGGTTTGAATGCTTTTAAAGCTTCATTAGAAAACAGACATTGTTGAAAATATTTGTATCCAAATGTCTGCAGCATGCTGTAGTGAATTCAGTCGTTAGCATGGATGAACAATTTCAAATATAATCTAAGAAAACCAGACATATTTTAAAATAACATTTGAATTTAAGTAAAACCTATTCACTTATGCATATTCAGCACCCGAAGCTGCAGTAAAACCAGACTGTCTCCCCTTACTCCTTCACAGATACATCAGTGTGACTTGTGCTTACATTTACTTCACAAAGGCAGTTCTAAGACTGAAATTTTCATATATCCATCACTGTTTGTATTTTTTGTCCTATTTAATAAATAGCCTCAATCTCAAATTTCCCAAGAAGAAAATATTTGCATTGGAATCTTTAAAGAGTTTTGGCTGCATAAACTACCAATTATTTCCCCACCAAGCAAGGCAGGTTCACAGCACAGAGTCAGAAGGAAGAGAAAGGAGGGGAATGTTTTTGTGGATTGTTATCTATAGACCAAATGGAAAATCTTCAGCCATTTTGCTCCTTCAAGGTACATCAAAGAATCTCCTATTTAAGGTGTGAAAATGTCAGCTACATTCTTCACCTCTGAAAATGAACAGAGCTCTGAATGCGATTTATGTCCCACCCTTGCACTTTTCTCTTTTAGGGGCTGATACTCTTCTTTTCAACTTCCCTCCAGCTAATGCCATTTAATACTCTCAGAACCAACGGGCTAAATTCAAATTTTCTGCTCCTTAGAGGCTGTTGTTATGCACCACTGCACATTCCAATTGCAAATACACATGAATGCTCCCGTGTATTGTAAGTTATTTTTTTACACACAAATTCTGCTAAATTGTAAGTTAGGAGGCACTACTTGAATTCTCTTAGGTCTTTAGAAAGCTTTCAGATGTACCATGAGTAATAACACGTAATGAATATGGACTGATATTTCTTTTCTGTAGTTACACCGAGTTGGCAATTTACATTTTCTGGATAGATTACTTATAGCCAGCCTTCCCAGTACTCTGGCAATTACTTCTTAGAAACCCCTGACAGGCTGAAACCTCCAGAATCACATCTGTTATTCTTGGTTTGATCCCTCTTCTTTAAATTAAAACCAGTAGCTTTATCAGCAAATGAGAATTTTTTTTTTACCCCCCTCTGGAAATACTTACAAAACTGCACATAAATTGAACATGCCAACTTATCTCATTTTAGGGTTGGCGCATCTTCTGGGTTAATGACCAGTGTTCCATTTCTGTGACAGAACTAATTGAGGTAAGGAGCCCATAAATATACACAAAACCCCACAAATTCTCTTCCTTTGGGGTAGTCTGAAGATTTACAGAAGTGGAGAGGGATGTGATTGGAGGGGAAAAAGAAAAAAAATTTAAGAAGTGCTAACAGGCTTGTCTGATCATTCCGTCTCAGTTTCCAGGCACAGAACATAATTAGAGCAGGGTTTTCTAATATCTGATGTGACTTTTCCTTCCTCCCAAACACCAGCTAACATGCAACAATCTAGTTGAATTTTCCCATTTTCTAGGAACTGTCATTATTTAAAAAAAAAAAAAAGGAAATAAAAAAAATTAAGAGAGAATGCATAGACAACACTACATCTTTATGCTCTGAACACAGAGTGGCTGATTGATCTACTCTGTTGAAAACAGTAGCCTCAACTCCACGCCAACAGTTGCTCCAAACATGCTTTGACAATAGTTTTTTCACAGCTGAACACAAATGAAACATCCTTCAAGACAGAAATCCGCACTCGGTTGGAGCTCAGTGTGCATTTCTAGCAATCTAGCTTTGTTTGTCATGCATCACTAATCAGAAAAATCCAGTCATCAATGGATTACAGGAAAGAATAATTCAGGTTTGTCTTCCATGACTAGGTCAGAATACATATGCCATTCACTTTTTACGGCTGAAACAACTCAGTACCTTGATGTGATGTCCCTTAATATTTCAGAACAAACGTTCTAAATCCATGTGTACACCTGCAAATTGAAAGAACTTCTAAATGCAGCTGGAGACAAAAGGGTGACAGATTTCCATTGTAGATTTGGGAAGCCAAAGAGGACAAAAAAGAACACTACATATCGCCAGTACAAGTAAATGTAAATGTAAAGGCGCATCACACAGGTCTCCGTTTCACAATACCAGACTCCCTCTTCCCCAGACTTGGATTCTACATTCTCCAGATCTCTCCAGCAGTGCTGTAAATAAGCTGAGTTCAGGTAAATCTGACCCAAATAAATTTTAAAAGATGCCTACACTTCCTAATCACTGGATGGCTGCAGAAGCCCTCTGAGTCTGAGACATACACTCGAAAGAAGGTGAACACACTCTTCATCTTAGCAGCTAACTCTCTCAGCTCCTTACCTTGCAGCAAACCTCAAATCCACCTCACTCTATCCAAGGCCTTATGTGCCCTGCCTTCTGTGCAGATATTACAAAAAAAAAAAACTACTTCAAAATGTCTTGAGGAGATGATTCCTAACCTGAATTAAGATCATCTTTCCCAATTTGCTGATCATGCAGGATTTAGAGCATTACTTTTTTTTTTTTTTTTTTTTTAGCTAACCCATGTCAGGCTGATTTAAACTACTAGCTAAAGGCTATGACTTAAATTAAAAAATTAGTAGCTCAAGTCAAGAATGTGAGATAAAGAGCTAGATCGGTTTTCTAGCCAGCACTAATGCACACAATATGACCAGAGAAAAACACTGTCAGAAGCATCAACGTGCGTGGTGTTACATGAATCTGCGGGCCAAGACAACAAAGATGAAATGAAGGGGAAAATTTCTAATACGTGTATAGGTTTGCCCCATTTCTTGGTTCAGCTCCTGTCATTCCTCCTTCCTCTCCGGCTTTCACCTTTAAAGCAAGGCTGACATCAAAAATAAGTTATAAGCTTATAATAAACCCTTCTTATAGGTGTGCATAAATTAGCATCTCAGTACTTCAGCTGACAATTGAGAATGCCAAGCAGCAGAATGATTATCACCATCACTCAAGTTCAGGTTTCTAGTAAAACCTGAAAGGACTGTGGCTGTTGTTAGCATGAGAATTTTAAGCAAGTGCTACCCAAGACTCCACAGAAAGATGTCAGGCATCACAGTTAAATGGCATGTAGAAAAAACAAGGAAGAATCTCCTTAGTACAAAACAGGACAGCAATTTTTCCCGCACTGACATGCTTGACACGTGGATGGAATGACACCAAAACTGGCTTGAAATTTTGTTATCACAACATTACAAGCAAAAGAAAACAACGCCTGGAACTGATCAAAAATAGGGCTTAAAGCACCTGCTGCCCTTGTACCTTGTGCTGTGTGGGTGCTAATCTATTAGCACAGCAGACATAAATACCACAACAGCACACAATTTAATGGAGCTTCCCTAAGACATACTAAGATGCCACTGCAGTTAATCCACGAGCACAGAGTGGGTACTGAGTCCCTTCAGCAGGCAGAAACATTCACAGGTCCTTTTGTCTTATTTCACACACATAGCTAAATAGAGATTATTCACACACACACACGCAAAAAAAATGAAAAAAACAAAAAAAAAAAAGGCAACTATTTCAGGGTGGTTTCCAGCTAAGTTTGATACTGTTCTGCAGGGCAATGCAACAAAGCAGCTTCATGCATGTTCAACAGGAACGATTCCTGCTGCGGTTCAAGTAATAAACAGCAAAGAAAGTTTAAATTGAGACTTACCACGGGGCACCATATATTCGGAATCCTTTAACTGTTACCTCTGAATCTTGTAAGTAAATACTATTTGTCAGGAGTGACTGAACATTGTCAAAGTCCTCTGGTTTCAATTTGGACACAGAGGGAAAGCGGTAGTAATCTTGTTTAACAAGGTCTGCCATGAATTCCTTATCAAATGTCAGTTCATGATTCCCAGCAATCACTATTTTATATTCATATGGTAGGTTTCCTGAAATAACAAAAAAGAGGACTTAATTAGCACATTTTCCTCCCACACCAGCAATGCCGGCACAATAAGCAGACAGCTAGCAGTGACAGAACGAAACACCCCAGATCTCCATGTTGAGCACAAGTTATTAAAGCTGCTTCTCCTCCACTGAACGAATCTGTGGTAAACTGTAAAGTAACGTCACCCAAAGCCATGTCATGATAAAGGGCCTGCGCTGCAGAGTTAAACAAAACAAGCTGGTAGGCAACAAACCAGCTCCGATGGTGGCATAAACCACCACTGCTGAATTAAGATTTGCCTAAAGTCTGACGTGGGACTGGGTCAGAGTCAGCAGCCCCCCGTCCCCAGGAGTGCCCTGCAGTGAGACACGTGGGTGTCACAGGGGTAGGTGACCAGAGCCCGCAGGATGCCTCACAGGTATGTCCTGAAGGTACTGAATTAGATTGCTGATGCTGTTGGTTTTTTTAAGATTATGCTGTTACTTGGGTTAATTTGTGTTCCAGTGGCATTTATTCCACACCTAGTCTGTTCTCCAAAGCGTCAGTTCACCTGCAATGTACTGTCATATTATTATGTTTAAGAAGTATCTCATTTCTGTAAGAAGTGCATGAGTAGAAGAAACCATAAAACTCAGCCAAATACAACACAGCAGGAAAAAGGAAATGTGGCTAATTAATTTACCATGAGAGTCAGAGGTAAAGGATGCAGGTTTGCTCACCTCAATGCAGGGCAACTGATACCATTGTTTGGAAGAAGGCTCATGCCCACAGAGCCAGATTGTTGAAGTTCAGAAACAGATTTTCAAGCATTTTTGGTACCAGCAGTCAGTGCCAGGTTTTCCAAATAAACATACTGGGTGCTGAGCTCCTTTAAAAATACAGTCCCATACTGTGATATCTTCACAGAAGTTAGGTTCTTTTACAAAATCTGTCCCATTGTGACTTGCCAAAAATCACACCTAAGTTTGCATCAAAGCTAACTTCTGCTTGATTTCCCAGTCTCACACCAAATCATTGATTTTGGTGTTTACTCCTAATAATCATTTAGAAAGATTGGGTTTGTTGTGCTGATTTTTTTAGGGGAGTGCTTGTCTTGTTTTTTTCATAAAGGTATCAAAATCTATGTGGAAATCTGTGGGTCCGTCTTCCAGCTTGGGGACTCACAACATCTGTCTCGAGGGAGACAAAATCAGATGTCATACATTTCTTGTGAATACAGTTCTCCTAAACCTAAGTGGCTTTGCTGGTTTAAAACTTGCCTTTCAACTTTTAAAACTGCTTGGGTTTTTTTTTTACAGTAAGTTTCAAAATAAAGCTGTAAGTATATACAACAAGATTAACCTTACCATAAATAAGACTCACTGGGAACCAGTCAGAACCCTCTGCTTTTCAATATTTACAGCACAGAAACAGGAATTACACAATTTTAGTAAAATTACATAATTCTGGATAGAAAACCAAAAAGCTACAAATCCCCTGAAAAAAACAAGCAGACTTTTTCACAGACACCTCACTTCTGAACAAAATACAAGTTGTACAGATTCTTAACTCTCTGCAGTGCTGCATTAGAATAAAATCTGGGGAGATGCAATAAATGCTCCTCTGCAGGTTTTGCCTCACTCCTTTCCCTCTCCCCTCCCCTTCCCCATCTGTGCTACATGCACGCTCTGCAATTCATTTTTACCTAAAAACTCGATGTGGCAGGTACCTACAATTCCTGCTCTCTGTGACTCCTGGGCACAAGATAAAATTGCTATTTTCTCCTCTCCCAGGAAACATAAAAGATACTACCAGCATGAAATTTGATACACTTGTCATAACTATCAATCCCCCCAAACAAACTAGATGCGATAATATTATCGGAGAAGTAGGATGGAGCAGTTAAATTCAAGTTTCTGCCAAGTTACCAACATTTGCCTGTTTTAGCAGAGAAAACTTTTCATCTTACTGGGTACGTGTCCAAGCTTTACACTTGCTCTCATTTATTTTGATAGACTTGAAAACCAGCACATTTTGCTGATGTTATTTCCAATTAAGCCTGGAACATTTTTGCTTGAGGTCAATGTTTTTTTATCTCGACATTTTAAAAATAAGGGCTTACTTTGAAGACGCACAGGGCACACAGAGACAAACTAATGGTGGCATCAGTAATTATTAAAACGTGTAACACCGTAGATGTTATTTAAGCACCTGAAATCAGCAGGGAAAACCAAACAGTATTTCTTGCAACTGGTGTGAAGACAGCTGTTGATATTTTTAAGACTAAGGAGATGCTCTGCTTGGTCAGTTCTTGAGAGCAGGCACTGGGAGAGAACTGCCTCTCCCCAGTGCTGCTGGGGAGCTCAGCAACAAAAACGAAGCAAGACCAAGAAATGAGGCAAAACAGGCCCTGAAAGAGAACTCCCACAGGGACCAAAGTCTGTCAACATCCACCCATGAGCTGTAGCTCAGTGGTGCTGCACACCAGAGCCCGGGAGCTGGAGAGGAGCCAGTGCAGGCAGCAGTGCTGCGCTGTTTTCATGCCTGCTGCAGTATTTGCCACAGGAAGGGCACCAAGGTCTGGCCTAGCTCCCCACCTGGTTCCCTCACTTCATCACCAGTCACATTTTGCTCTCGTTTTCTGGTGCTGGATCAGGAGCTATCAACGAGCAACACCACTCATCAAAAGGCAAACACACCAAAAGCCAGGCCCATGCAAAGGAAGGGCAGCAGCAAGAGGAAATCTCATCCATTTCTTCCCTCTACCCCAAGGAAAGACTATACAGCACTAATCACAGTAATAAATTACCTGCAATAAGATTAGCTAATTTATTTAGCACATTCAGGTTTTTCCTTCTTGAAAGGTGTTGTGGCAATGCACAACATCCACTCTCTCTAACACTATTTATGAAATATTTTGGTGTTTTCTTTTGGCAGACCTGCCCTTTGTCTATTATCTGTTGACCTTGGGTTTAATATGGAAGCATAAAGAGTCATATTCAAAAATCTCCTACTCCATGGTAATTTAATTTCATCTTGACCAGATTAATCTCTGCGTATCTACATCAGTGTTGCCTGTACAGAACAACACAGAGGTTGAAAGGCATTTCCTCATTTTCCATAACTAAATCTTTGTTAGCTACATTTGGGTTTTATTAGTCTAATTTCCTAACTATCAAATCTTCCATCATGCATCAGTAATATAATTCGTTCTAATTTTTACTGTGAATCTGGAAAAGAGATAGAAGACTCCTTTTCCAAACTACAAAAAGTTTGATTTGTTTGGTGGGACGAGCACTTCAGAAACCCCAATTATCAACTCCCAGCGTAAGAACTGAGTTTATTTAGAATACTTAAATGCTTAACAGGTGAGATCAAAAGGCTAAAATTACAACTGCTAAAAATGATCAGGGCACTAAGTCTGTGAACTAGAGTCACCTATACTAGAGTATTAGAACCCCAGTACATTTACATGTATATACACACACAGGGTGTGTATGTGTGTATCTTAAAAATACATCTATCATTTTGGGTAAGATGAGCCATCTTACCCAACATCTGCCCTCAGCAGCACAAGCAAGTACACAATGCAATCACTGTTCAAGAAAATACTGCAATTAGACAAGTTGTTCTCTTCTGGAAGCCAAAAAGGTCAATATTGCTCCTGCTCAAATAAAGGCAAAGTTAGTTAACTGTGAACTGTAAAAAAGGAATTGTTTACAGTAAATAAATTAATCTGGGAGTCTCAGAAAACTTCTGTGACTTCTTGTCTAACAAGTCAACGCTCAAGCTACAGTCCCAAGTACCTTTTGCCCCCAAGTGTTCACCTTTACTCCTGTGCCATCACACCTCCTTGTCAACACAAGGATTTGGTGGCTGCAGAACAGAGTGGATTAGAAAACTGATCCAGATAAAAACTGATGTAGCAAAAAAGGAAAGAGTGCCTGTGGATGCTGGTAAGGCAGGAGTTCTGTTGCTGGCTGCAACCACTTACACTACTCAAAGTGTCAGCTGAACAACAGACTGACTTTAAATATATCTATTACATGGGACAAGGGGGGAAGCTTGGGGGGCTGTGGGGTTTTTTTAACCTATATAAGTAGGTGATTCAGTGGGGGTTTTTTTAAGTTCACCTTAAGTACTTGGATCCTAGGAGCCCTTAATCTGTTGAACAACCATTCCCATTTTAATGGCATGCTTCATATGAGTACAATTTAGTCACACAACCCAAGTTCTGCAGAGCTGCCAGACATGAAAAGGAGTCTGACTGGCAGCGAACGTTAACTGCTGAGTCCCTATAAAAATAGAAAATCACATTATTTTTCGACTACTGTTACCTGCAAACCCCACAGGGAAGTAGGGGAATATGAAATAATGTGATACTAGCTGTCTATATAGTGGTAGAAACCTGTATTTACACACAAATGATATGCAAGTGCTTTTGATGTGAAGCTCTGAATATGCATACGCAGGCATTAACTATTCAAACCACACAACACTTCCATGAAACACGAAGCTTTTCTCGTGCCCATTTCATAGCCTCGTAAACCCTTCGGCCATATGCTGAGAAACAGGCTGAGAAACCTTGAAGTACAAATCTTAGTCCCTTCAAAAAGAGGGAAATCTGTATAAAAGGTGTGTGTGCGAGCGAATCATCTCAAATTTACGGTGTATCATGTATGCTTCAAAAGTGCACAACTGGCCATGGAGCATTCACCCTATAACCAGCACCGTACGTATCCAGGGATAAACACTTGAAGGAGTAGATCTGGCATTGTTCCCAAGGAATTCCAGTCCCCACAGGAGCACAGGCTGGCAGCAGTTGTCCAGCCCAGCTGCCCACCGATGGGCACAGCCCGACACTGGTCAGCAGCTCTGTAACTCTTCGTACAGAGAGTTCTCATGGAAAGCCCACAGCATCTCAGGGCCATGGTTACTCTCTCTTCCCAGCATTTATAGCACGATCACAACACACAGAGACTCCTTTTTAAAAAGAAGACAGAATATCTCAAAGCTCCGATTTCTCCCATGGCAGCAGCAAATGACTTACAGTGTTTAAGTACAGTTACAGAGTCAAGCTTTCACAAAATAAGCTGGGCTTATCTCACTAACAGTCCAATCTAAGTACCAAAATCCAAAACTGGGTAAGAAAAAACCTCTTTTCTAGGATGAGACTGACCAACAACTGTGAAAATATGCTGGCTGTTTTAATCAACCCAGCCTTCACAAAAAGTCCTCGATGGAACAGCTAGAACTGATGTCAACCAAGACAGTGGCTGAAAATGTAACCCATGAATTTCTGTGCATTTTAGCTCTCCGTGTCTGTAGAAACCTACGTAATGAAACAATTAAACACTAAAAAAAAGCAGGCAAATAAAAGACAGAACATGCACAAAACCAGAACATGCTTCTAAAATAGTAGAAAGGACTGAAGTACAGGATCTCTCAAAATCTTCCCAGTGGAAAGTACTCCACCATCAGTTCAGATGCCTCTCTTTTTTTTTCCCCCCTCCAAAGTAAAGTTTTGGAAAAGCAGAAATAAAGGCAAAACACACATGATCAACATAGAAAGAGGAGAGGATGAATGAAAATTTAACTGTTTTGCCTTTATGCAAAGAAAACATCAGACCACAGCACAGGGAGAAGCAAAGGCTGAGACCCTTAAATTCCTGTGATAAATCTGAAGCTTGTACATTAAAGCTCCCCTTTGTTGAAAACGCTGTTAGACACAACAAAACAGAAATGTTAGGTAAGTGCAAGCTCTGCCTCTGACCTTTCCCTCTGTAACCGTCAGGCTTCATTAATTTTCACAAGGCCTGACAGCTCTAGCGTTAATACTCACACTTGCGGATCGAGCCACACAGCAGGTTCAGAGTCTGCTACCTTCTCCTCTGAAACTCATGCATTAGGATTTCTTCCATGCTGGCAATGGAAAACCAAGTCTAAGAAACATTAAACACAAAAAACTACGTTACAATAATGCCAGGCTTGAGTCATAAACCCATGAAAGCAAGGAAGGACTTGAGCGAATGCCGCCTCGGTGCTGCAGGGAACGGGGACCTCAGGCACAGGTGCTGCTTCACCTGCCCAGCCACCTCAGAGGAGTCTGATGCTGCAGCATTAGTGGTACCCAACACCAAGTGTTTCCACTCATCCTCTCTTCTGCAGGTAAACGTAGTCAATTTTGCACAACGCTGGGCCAAAACATCGCGCACGTGCAGCATGAACCCTGCAGGACCTACTCAGCTACAGCTCTGATTTAACGACGCTCTGACACGGGTAACGATTCCTTGCTTTTATGTATTTATGTCTCAACCATAACATTATTCTAATGTAACTGTTTGTGATTAATATCCTTCTCCTGTCTGTTAAAAGGGAAAATGCAGCATGACATAAGTGACAAGCTTTTGTTTCGCTTTGGTGTTCCACAACTTCCTTAGGATTATTCTGACGTAACTTGCGCTGGGTTTTGATCTCCAGGTTGTTATGAATTTCACCGGGCTACTGTTATTGAAACATTTCTTTTTCTTGAAACATGGAAAGCTTCACTAAACTTTTAACAATTAATACGTGACATTTCTTTGTTTTGAAACAGAATCTGAAGGTTTTGTTTAGTCTAACCTCAAAAACAAACCAAAAAAAAAAAGCCTCCAGATTTTGCAGCTCACAGCACTGCCAACTTTAGGTGTAAAAAAATCCCCCAAATTGACTTTATAATTATGAAATCTGAAACACAAGCAGCACAGATTGCTTGCTAGTCCCTGGAAAGGCTTTCTTTTCAGGCTTTTAATTATGCAACCTAAAAGACGGAGCTTTCAAGAGAAAAAAAAAAAAAAAACTAACCTGAAATCAAAAGAGCTGACAGCTGTGAAGTTTCCCTTTAAATTTAGTAAATTCTGAGAACCACACCCTCTTGCAACAGCCTTGTTTGTCCTCTTAATTTTTACAAGTGCAGCTTGCATTAATGGTAGCTCCTGCTACTCTCCTCTCTCCCATAGCAAAGCAATACCTACAGGACTACCACAGCTGTGCTGCTGCTGTGAGCCCTTTCAAAGAAATCCTTTAAGGGAAACTGGTGTTCACTTTGAAAAATATATGAGATTTGCAGGCAAAAACATCTTTTGTCTGGCAGAGCTGAAGGGTGTTCCTCTAAACAGAATTACCCCATATTTACACTGTAATTTAGGGTCCATAGTGCATGTATACTGTAAATATAGAGAAATATGTTCTACTTTACCTAACAGGATTTTATCTTTTCCCTTGCAATCAAGATTTTAATGTACCAGGGCTGAGAAGCTTTAGACCAATTTCAGGACACTGTGGTTTCAAACGGCTCCCATCTTGAACTTCAAATACCAAGACCAAGAACGGGAACGTAAACTCTGCCTTCACAGTGCCAGTGGGGCTAAGCAGAAATGTTCTCCTTGAACTTAATTTAGACTAAATTGAAAAGGAACATTTTTGGTTACTATTACATTAGGCTAAAATATAAAAATGAACCCTAATACTATCTAAATCTAATAAGAGAAAGCCATCTCCATCTCAAAATTTTCAAAGCATTCTCCATAAATGCATCACAGATCAATTTACATGGTACTTTTGCCAATAAGCAAAACAAAATCACAGGTTCCAATTGGCTTAACTCATATTGGAAAGCGTGAAAGCAAATGCTGGAAAATGCAATTACTGCAAACAAACTCCATTTCCTCCACTCAGGAGGGAATTTCAGGGAACATTTTATTGCCCTCAAATAATATTTCTAAAGGCATCAATACACAATTCTATTTTCTTTTCGGAGTCCCCCACACTATATAACCTAATCCTCCATAAAGAAATTCACCAGATTTTAAAATAATATATTGGTTGTTGATATTACCTTGTGCACGCACATACTGTATCAGTTTGAATTATTTTTCTCCATGAATCTTAGGAATATAAAAACCAACAGCCACTGCCTGACACAAACAGATCTGGACCTACTTCCCATAACATACCCTTTGTCTCTGTAATTTACAATTCCAATTAAGTCTTTTTTTTCCCCCTAAAATAAATGAATAAAAGCCATCAAAAAGGAGGTCATCTTGAGAAACAATTATACAGAAAGTAATTAAGCTAATCATAATTATCACAGACAACGTCTTGGTATTTTCATGTATTTTCACACTGCAAAAGGCCAGGGAATGCTAAGGACTAGATGTTCCAGACAAAGTAAAATCTTTATTTAAGAGAAAAAAATATTGGTATCAATTCTTCACTACTTACTGAAGGAAATAAGAAGTATTAATGAAGGGCCCAGATCTAGATTCTGCCCCAACTTCTTCTACCTTATTGACAGGGACCTTTATATGAGCAGCAGACATTCCTCTTCTGTCCACAGGACTGACAAACACACCTCTATCAGGATTCTTCCAACATCTATCCACCTATCTTATTATGAACAAATCAGTATACACCAGCCAGGAAAGACATACAGTAATCACCAACACATTCTCCTGTTTCTCCCATCTTTGAACTTGTTCCCACCATTTGTTTTCTCATTTTTAAATGAGAGTCTCTGAGGCTTACAAATGCACGAAGCAGTAGGCACACACCTTCCTCTGCCTCACAGCCTGGCAGAGCCCAGTCAGTATTTCTGAAAAAAAATAAAATAAAAATCCCTCCAAATGTCTCCTTTTTACTGTATCCCAGGAAGGAATTCAGAGCATTTCTTATGAAGAAAAAAAAAAATCTTCAAATACGTAAACGAGAAACTTACAAAAACTTTTTTCTTTCTATGATACATTATATTTTACATAACTTCTTGATTTTATACACGTAACTGAAATCCTTCCTTTAAAACTATGATTTTTTTAGTATATTGTTGGTAAAGTACAAAACCTGCTGAGGCTCATAATTAACCAACTATCAACACTAATGTAACGTGGATAAATTTCCTTAACCAGAGGGAAAATAAGGAGGGATAGGAAGAACAATCACATGGAAAATAAACTGAAAGGGAAAAGAAGAAACAAGATAAAATGTTTTTTAAATATCCCAAATGAACTGCTGTCTAAAAGCAGGACTACAGTTTTTTAATAACTCTGAGAATGTAACATTCTCCAGCATGCTAAAGCAATTACCTGCTTTTGAAACTTTACCCTGTGATCACAGTTTGTGCTTTTACTCGTAAACATTAAAGTATAAGAAGCAAGTTTGATATTCCAAGGTGTTTTTAAACATATTTTCAGGTAGCAATGATGATGTTTGTTGGGAATTGTTTCTTCCTTTTCTAAGAGGGGAAATCTAAAACCTGAAGTAAACTCCAGTTCCAAAGTCCAATATCCAGTTGGCAGCACTACATATTGTGTTTCAGAACCACCTCCATGGTTCTCTTCTGAAATGTTTTACGGAGGATAAAACACAAAGAGAAGGTGCACAGAGAACACAAACAGAAACTTCAGTCAACTAAAATATTCAGGCAGGTCTTTTGGAACCTCCTGTATTATTTTCTGAACCCCATGTTTAAATTTATTATTCTAAATAAAGCTAAACATTCCATTATAGTCTTTCAAGATGAACTTGGATACCAAGAATCTCCTGAGCCCTGTAAGGAAATTCCTTTTAATAACCCAGCTCACAGAGAGGTTTCTTGGCTACTAAAAGAGGCAACCAAGTCACTCGCAGCTGTATCATGTTATTACAAGGAACCGAATTCCTCTTATGCAGGGCTTTTTCCTTGCCATCCAGAACTGCCTGAGCAGAAGGGCACACAGCCTCAGATACCTTCCTTGTGAGTTTAAGCACATACAGTAACCCTAAACATTTAAAGGGAGAGAGAGAAGGAAGCTTTAAGCCTGATAAAGGTTTAGAGTGATAACTACGGACATCGGTGCCAGCGATTTCTGAGTTCCCTCTCTCACCCCTCCTACTGGTTCTTGCCACCTCCTCTCTTCTGCTGGCTTTGCAGAATTTCAATTACCAAATTATTTCTGTTACAGCATCCCAGGACTTCACAACAGACAGTTCAAGTTCAGACTGAAGCTTTTTAAAAATCCAAATCTTTGAATTTCAGCGGAGAAAAATATGTGCTGAAATACCTCCAAATCTGTCTGTAATTAAATGCTATCATTAATTGCTGGAGCAAGGATCTAGTGTGCTTTCTGCAGAGTAGGGTCTCTCTTGACTTACCCATTTTAGGCATCATTTCTAGACTTTAAAACAAAAATGGAATGAGAAACCTGCTGTAAAAAGGCACGATATGCAGACTTTAAGTTTTGCTGAATAAAAGTGACAACTCCAGTTAAGCAGAGCTGGTCATTAAGACAAAGCATTCAGAGAACAGCTATTTCAGTCACTTTAGACAAAGGTAACAATTTATTCCTTATTTATACTCCTTTCTGCTAAGGTTTTGCCCTCTCACCTCCCAGGCAAGCATCATTGTTTTTACAGCTGGCTTCACGGAAGCAGTTGTTTATGAATGGCTCTATTGCTTCCACTATAACTGTACACACTCTAGTAACTCACTCAAATGCCAGATCCATTTTAGCACGGATAACCAGAGCTGTCAGTCACCAGAGCAGTGGCTCTTCCTTCCCCCTGTCCCAGGGCAGCCCAGATCAGCCAGCCTCGCTCAGGCAGTCTCTCCCCTCCTTTCCCACTCCAGCTAATGGCACAGGATTATAATTTACAACCAGGAGACGGCAAATGGTGAGTGGCTATCCCTGCAGGGCTGGCCTGTGAATTACTTCTCATGGGGTACTATGAGGGGATGTCAGTCCAGGACCTTTCCTCTCAGGACCACAAGTACGGCTACAGCTGCATTAATTTATTCCCAGAGACCACTGGAACTTGCAGGAGACACAGAGGAGAACAGAGGGAATGAATTCCTTCCCTGCCGTGCACAAGGAGGCATCTCCAGCACAAAACTGCAGCAAACTTCATGTCTGCCTTGCAGCTTTTCTGCTCATCCCTCAGCAGTGAAGGCAAATGCCAAATGCTGCTTAGGGAGCGCGGAGCCTTCAGAGTAAGGGATGGGGGAGAGCAGCGCAGGGAAAGGTGAGGACGTGTGGGTCATCTTTTATCATTTGCAGCTCTGTTTTAAACTGAAACTCTGTGCTGGCTGGTTACACCAAAAGAATTTAATGGCAACATTCAAGAGGGAATACTGCACTCTGATACCCAGCCCGGCCTGTAATATGAAAGCTTCTGGTTCATTAGAAAAGATGTACATAATTCTGAGGTCTTTATGGTTCACTTACCAACAATTACAGGAAATTCAAAGTACAGAGTGTTCCTGAGCTCCCATTCCTTAATATTATTAACTTGAGAAGAAATGAAACTCTGGAAAAAGCAGGTGAATCTCCAGCACTTTACATCCCTGTGCTCTCATTTGTCTTCCTTTCCTTTGTAGTCTCCATCCCACCCCCAGTTTGATGTTATTTTGTTCTCCTCTGTGTTGGCTTTCCATCTTTTTGCCTCTCTCCTTGCCCTGCTGTCCCCTGGTGTGTTGCTTTGTTCCTTCTCCACTAAACATACCATCAATAGCCAGTGAGGGTTTGGTGACTGTCACCTCACAGCTGGGGTGCAGGATGAGAAAAGAGACCAGAACAGCTCAGTGAAGTGAGGCATTGAAGTGACCCGAGCCTCAAAGCCACCTCAAGTCCTGAGAAACTCCGATCCCAAAGCCGTGGAAGGGCCACCACAAACCAGCCCTCGGCCAAACGCTGAGACCAGCCTGGTGACACAGGAGGAGGCAGCAGAGTGGGTCCTCCCAGCCTCGGATGACAAAGCAGGACAAAGGAAGCAAAAGTTCCTTTAGCTCTGGAAGAAGGGCTTCTCTTCTCCTTTTCCTCCCACCCAGTGGTGCCAGAGTGCCCACAAACACAACCCCCTTCCTCCAAAATCAATTATACTCCCTAAACACAGCCCATAAAGATTCCAAGCTCTCCTAACAGGCCCGGCCGAGGGTGGATGGGAGAGGTGGAGTTGCACAGGTCTTTCTTTCGCAGCCCTTTCGTGCCAAGACACATCCTTCTGATAAAGAATTTGCCCAAGCTCAGCCTCAGCCCACTGCAACAAGAGGGTTAATTAACATGCTATGCAGGCTGGTTATAGCCGGCAATAAGCAGCCATTTATTTTTCTTTAACCAAAAAAAAAAAAAGAAGTCAGTAATTCTTGGAACATTTATTAACCCCCTAGTACAGGCAATTACTGTGAGATAAAGGTCTGCCAGTCTTGCATTACTATAAATTGCCGCATGTTGCTTTTCTACAGCACAGTAATGTCCACAACAGTGTGAATAAATGCTAACATTTGAGTTTTAAGCTTGATTCAACCCCCTCGATCAAACATTTTCTAGCAGATCTTCACTCTCAGTGGCTGTTTGGCCACAAGAAAAATAACCATTTTATACCAGCCAAAAAAAAAAAAAAAAAGCAGGATGCTGTTTCACTGATATGCTGTTGAAGGTAATCTCACAGATTTTCTAACATGCAGAACCGAAAAGAGGAAGGGGTTGGGAAGCACAAAACCCAGAGATCATTCCTGCTGTCTACCAGATTCTGTAGTCACATACAACATAAAAAAATTGTGGCGATAAAAAAAAAAAAGGAAAGAAAAAGGCTTTGTACTAGACAGAACACTGCCAACCAGCTTTAAATTGAATTACACAGCCTGCTAATCTTTATGATGAAATAAAATTTCTTTGAACACTCCGCATTATACTAAAATCTGCAGTGCTTTCTCCCCAGCCCCAAAGCTTTCTCTCTGCTCAAAGCAACTTCTCCACGCCACAGCCATTGTTCTTTCTGGGCAGGAATGTGATGCTCCTCTAACAGAAAGACTTATTTTAATGAGATACTGTTAATAGGGTGTGAGTGGTGTGAAAATTTAGGAGAGAAGTATTTTTGCACTCTGTATTTTAGACGCAACATTGAATTTGTAAGTGACAAAATAAATCGATGGTGTACAAAGAATCCATCCCTTGACTGCTTTTTGCTGAAATCATTCTCGTTATGATACGTGGCTGTGGCTGCAATACTGGAGGAAGAATCTGATAATAATGTCTATAAAACTTTCTATTTGAGTGGCATTAGCTGTTTCATGCCTGGTCAATACAACAACCATAAATCTCTTTTCTGTTTTAAAGTGGATTTGAAGGAAAGGGGGAATTGAAAGGAAGAATTATTTTAGTTATTTTATAAATTTGGTTATGATTTGTTATTAAAAACCTGATCATCCCCTCTCCCTTCTAAGACAACATGAGCAGCCCAGCGAAGCAGATCCAAGAAATGACCACACAGTTATTGTGACTGAAAATCCGTTCAAGAATTGTGCAATACTTTCCAGTGCTCACTGGCTCCTTTCTTTCATTGAGAATTACCAAATGAATATATTAGGTTTAAACATATAAAGAGCCACTCACCCCAGAACATTATTCTCTTGGAAAGCACATTTCACCTGAGCCAAGTTTTCTATAATAATGGCCAGACTTCGCGAACGAAGAACCGGGGAAGCTCTTTACACCTTCCAGCCTGCGCATTGGATTTTTTAGGTGAGTTACAGTGTGCGCGGAACTGAGCCCACCCTTTAAT
>JAYRBT010000177.1:1441645-1497212 GCA_036023395.1 Myiotriccus ornatus
TTTAAACATATAAAGAGCCACTCACCCCAGAACATTATTCTCTTGGAAAGCACATTTCACCTGAGCCAAGTTTTCTAATGGCTGTCAAATAACACCTCTGTATTTGGTTTGACTGACCACGACAGTTCGTGAAGAGGATTTTACATTTTATCTCTAGTAGTGAACACAGTTTAAAAAAATCTGTTTCTCTACATGCCATTAAGAGATAGCAAAAATAGATTTTTGTGAAATCTCTTCATGAAAAATTGCCAGGAATAATAAGACCAAAACAAGAAAACACTGATCAGATATGAATGAACTTTCACTGCTCCTCAGGCATAAATTCCACTTTAGTCAGTGGAAATTTTACTACCTTGACACTTATTTTATCCAATTCCTTCTATTTTACCTTCTAAGTTATACTTAGAGCAACCTGTTTACCACAAAGCATTTAGTATCTGATCCAGAGCAGAGGATAAATATGAAGAAGCAGCTGTAATAACCATAGCACAAAAGGAGAATTTTGGACTTTTTTCCCACTTTTGTTTCCATATTTCACTGTAGATTGCTAAAGCAAGAAAAAATATTCAGCCTATTACCAAAAATCAACATGGTTGCATTTTCCCACTATTTTATAAATATAATGAAATGTAACATTCAAATTATTTTTTATTCCCCTGAGAAGAAAAAAATAAAATTAGTAATAATATTTTTAAAAAGTTATATGCAAATAAAAGCTGAGCACTGATGATTAATTCAATCAAGCCACGTGGGAATTGAAAACTAAGTACAAATGGGAATTTAACCATGACATTAAACACAGTTCAAGTTAGAACAAAAGCAAGGGAAATATTCTTAAATAAGAATAATATCGCAATAAAACCTAAATAAAGCAGGAAGAAGTTTATAAAAACTTTATGGTAAAGACAGAATGAGATACATAACCCAGAGAAGTAAATAAGTAAAAGAACCCACAGAACTAAACCACTCCGAAGATTCCAGATTTCATCTAATAAATCTGAAGGGGAGGGGGAGGTTGAATAAAACTGCACCAACACATTCCAAATTCATAATATTCAGCATCTAGAAATAATAATAAGCCAAGGGGCCAACTTGGTCTGGATCTGGCAAATCACATGAAACTCCAGTGGTATGAGAAGGACAGGACAATGCCAACGCCACCAACTGCCTCCAGCGCCCGGCTCATCCTCTCATGAGAACATCTGCACCCCATTCCGGCGGCTGAAGCCTCAGGAAGCTCCTCAGCGGGGCCACCACAGCAGTCACAGTCGTTTCCAAAATCAGACTAACAGATCTTTCAAGGAGTTGCCTCCCTCTCTCCCAGAACAGCTGTGCAGAACTCGTACATGCTCACAGGATTAAAGCTACCTCAGCGTTTTCTTTCACTCGCAATGAATGCAATTTTGGTTTTTTTTTCAAGTGGTAAGAGTTTTGTTCATCAAAATGGTATTTTATGTTTAGTCAATTATTCATCCTAGCTATAACAAGTAGAGCAATATAGAGTTCAAAATACGCTCCAGATGGTAAAAACACAAATCAGAAATAAATCAATTTATTAAAAAAAAGGAAGATATTTGTTTTTATTGCCGTAATTTTACTTTAAAATATTCATAACCTTGCTTCTGGTTCTAAATTAGTCCAGAATACTTTGAGCTAATAACCCTCTGAATTTGGAGAACTTTAGAGCTTACTGGCTTGGTTTTTTTAAATAAAAAGTGTCAAGTCAGATGCCAAAATAATTCACATCAAAAATATACTTTTACGGAGCAAAAGGCCTCAAGAACAAATACTTCATCATCACACTCAAACTGTTCTCAGTGTACATTAGCAAAAGGAACACACTTTAGGACAAAACCTTAAATGAAACATGCCTGGAGAGGAGATGAAGCCAGATAAAATGAGGGAATAACTAAGCCAGACCAGGGAGATTGAGAAAGGATAAAAGCGGAATGTGACCCTGCATTTTTAAACAGTGATAAGAAAAAAGCTTGATCTTACTATTGTACTATTTTTGTACAGCTTTTTTTTTCTTCCCCAATTAAAATACACTACCTTCAAGATCAAACACTATTTTGGCAGGTGTCTGGCTTAACAGTTGTGAATAAATTTCAAATTTCTACGGCACTAATGAATAAATTCAAGTTTAGAGTGGAACCAAGTGTCTGTCCACAGTTCTGAGAGCAACACCACACTTCCAAATGGTCCTCTATTCCATAAAACAACCAGCAATTCCAAGCTGAAGCTGCTATTTTCCATAACTAACATTCACACAAAAATTAACTTTAAAATAATTGACAAGAGTTTTCTGAGGACCACACATCTATATATACAGCGTGTAACAAGAAAACCTCCACATTAAAACTGTATAATCATTCCTTTCTTCTCACTTTAAGTAACATGATCAAGGAACTACAGTGCAGAAAAAAAAAAAAAGCTGAATTTTTATTTTAGCTCTGTCAACAATGTTTACACTAAAGGCAAGCATATATTACAGGCAAAGAAATATTTGTGCCAGTACAAACCCATATGTATTTGGCCACTAAACCATTCACAAAGTTTGTGGAGTCATTATCCCGCAGAAATTAAAAGATATAGACATGCAAAACAAAAGCAAGACTTAAAAGGAAAAAAACATGAAACAATGAAGTTGCTAAATCCCAGGACAACTCAGGAGAAACCTAGCTAAATTCAACACTCGGCTCCACAGACAGTAACCAGCAGTAATCCCACCTCCTGAATTTATCTGTGTGTACAAGTGCAGGATTTTGTCCAGTTTGTGCAGTAATATGCCTTGTAATAGAAGCCTTGCAGGGAAAAAAACCCCAAACAAACAAAAACCCAGAACCCAAAAATTAACACAGTAAGATGTAACCTCTAAACAAAAAAAGTACAAAACTGGCTGTTTGAGAAAAATTACTGAACTGGATGCAAATTATTCACACAAGTAAGGATATGCACAATCAGACCCATACTAATTGACCACAATAAACATATCAACACTCATTAAAGATCTATCTGCCAGAATTTATCTTGGCTTTCTCTTCAGTTCTTATGGGTTATTCAATCACTTCCCACCACCCAGGCAAGGAAATATTGCACTATGAAGACAAGAGCTGTAATTGGATATTTCTGTATTTCATTTCACATATGAGTGAATGAGAATGGATGGGAAAAATATGAACAGAGACAATAATAGTAAGCCGAAACATTTAGTAAGAAACCCATTGGGCACAGAGTAACATCTCAATTCTTCCTCAGTACACAATGCTGTGTTTACTGCAAAATCAGCTAAGTTACTATAAGAGATTTTTAATGAAAACAATTATAAATTTCAAATAACTGTGTTTAAAGCATTTAACAGTCCCGAAGGTCAAGTGATTACAGCAGTTACAAGACCCAAGGGACATGTTCACACCAAAACAAAGTGAATAAATTACTTCAGCCAGTGTATGTAATCAGTAAGTGACCACAGAGGTTATTCAATGTATAAGCCCAGATGACTGCCATGCAAAACCAATAATGAAAATGTAACAGCCAAAGGGAAAAAGCATAAAAACTAGTGAAAGTTGCAGGAAGGGCTGAGAACCAGGAGGAGTGGGAAAGAGAGCATGGAAAGCATGTTCTGTGATCTGGCTGTGGAGACAAGGAAGAACGATGAGGGTTAATGAAATGCACAAATGCGGTGCTGAACACTTCTCCCAGGTGAGAGACCCAAATTATTGCACCTCACAAACTCTAAAACTGCAGGGCTGACAGAATTGCTCTCAGCCCTGTATAACTTTGGCATATGTAATGCCCAGTGAAGTACAAGCAAAGCAGGAGTTCAGAATTAATCATCTTTTAATTTTCCCTTGGCTTTACTGCCAAAAAAAAATATGGACAGTTACTGTGTCTTAGTTATTCCATTATACAGTCCTGGTGGAGATGAGCCCCTGTTTTTTAACCACAGAGTAGGTAAGACAAGATGTAGAATGAAACCCAGCTTTGATCTCACTTCTCTCCCTCATGGCATAAAATGATACAAGTGCGTTGTCTTCATTACAGCTCCACAACACAACTGCCAGTGGAGAAAACCATGCCCATGAAAGATTAGGAAAACACTTTTCTATAAGGACAACATTGTATTTGATGGCAGTTCTCAGTATGTGGCTTTGGAATGAGGTTCCTACCAAGTATGAAGAAAAAACATGCCTTCCACCATACAGCAGAAGAAAAACAAACTCCACTTGTTCCTGCCAGCCACTGGGATATATTTATTCAACTATTGCATGTCACCACCCCACAACACTGAAGGTATTAAATCTTTACAATGCACACAGTAAATAGTAAAATAGTAAATGGTGAAACACGATTAACCATTTTGTAGGTAGGAGCCTGAAATAAAGTGGCAAAAGGATGTGCCTGACTTCACTGTTTTGATTCCAGGTGAGGAAGGGACAGCACTGAAGCAAGTATTCACCAATATGATAGGATTCCACAGGGGAATCAGTTTGCTGTCTCGCCTTATGCCAGAAACCTAATGACTGGTATTGTCATACAGATGAAAATGCAAGTGGGCCCTGTGCTTGTAAAACAAAGGTTTTTCTCTGTACCTGAAATATGAAAGCCTGAGCCCAGAGCCAGTAGGTCCTCCCACACTCAAAGCTTCCAGTTTCAATGAATCTGACGGCCAAAGAATGCAAAATCTGCTTCCTCAGATAAATCCTATACTGACTTCTACAACAACTATACATATATGCTAAGAAAGTCCCACGGTAAATGATGGAGGCTGGAACACAACCCATCCAAAGGGTTATAATTCTTCTGTTGCAAATGTTAAGCCAAGGACCTACATGATAAAATAACATCACCACGAAACACCTGTCAAATACAAGGAATTCCAAGTGGCTGCCAATACTGTAAGATTCCCCACCAAAGGGTGAAAGCTCCCCAGCAGATTATTTGGTTTGGCTTTCTGCAGCACTGAGTTAGTGCTTTCAAATGCCAAGCACCGGGCACAGGCTCTGGCTGTGTCAAAACAACATTTGTGAAATTACTCGAAGTCCAAAGAGGAATTCTGGTGGCCAAAAACTCCTGTCAGCAGCGCACTCAGGGCAGACTTTGGAGGTCTATGCTCTCCAGAAGACAATTCCTTTCTTGGAGCTGTGTGGCATCCGTAATAACAGAACCTTGTTGAACAGCAGTGCTGCCCAGCTCTTCTAGAGGACTGGAGCTGGACAGGATCCCACTCCCAGGGAAGCTGTGCAGCCTCCCACTGCCTTTACCTTCTTACTCCTCACCTGCTTGCTCCTCCTCCTTCACAGCACGAACACTTAGACATTATCACAAAGAACACTCAAAAGCTGAGGATGATGATTCCTGCTCTGTCTCTTCCCCCATCCTATGACGTATCTACCTGCTTCTCCTACTGCTTCTATCTTCCCATTCCCAGAAAAAGGATAGTTTTGAGCCTGTCAAATCTAGTACTGCTTTCTAAAAGTAAGAAAAATAGAACTAGGTAACAGTGATATGGCAGTATGAGGAAGCCCCAGCTCCACATGCACAGCAATAAAAAGAAGGAAAAACACTCTTTTAAAACTGGGCTGTGGAAATCAGAGGTCAGGTAAAAAGAACAGGATGGAGGAAATGCAAAGGAGGATGAAAAGGCAGACAGTGGAGAAGTTCTTCTATTTCCTTTTGTAAATCCAAAAGTTCTTTACATATTTCTTGAAGGGTCAACCAAGGAACTCTAATGGAATAAAATGATGCTATTAAAGGCCTGTGGAGATGCTGCCATCACACAGCAGGCAAGGGAGTGCAGTGACGGAGGTAAAGCCTGATGACAAAGCTACGCTTTGAAAGATTTTTATATAATGCTGTGAATTCATTCTAATGTTTCTTGAAGACCAGCTGCTTGAGTCACCTTCAACTCTGAGTACTTCTAGTGCAAGAGGTGGCATGGCAGTACACAGCCAGCTACCGGTGGCATTTATAACAGGAGCATCCTGCACAATTCCCCTCCTTCATTTTGGTTTTCTGCTGTTGCAAAATTTAATCGCCCTCAGCTCCAGCAATATCAAGGCACTGCTGTCAAACACATGAAAGGTATTCTATCAAAGGGAGGTTGACAGCCTGTGGTCCAACTTAAAATGCCAGTATTCTAACTCAAAGGGGCAAGCATGTGAATACCGCTCCAAAAAAAAAATCTCCTCTTCCAAACAGTGTTATTGATTCTGTCATCCTGGGAAGAAGGACTTTCATCATTTCCAATTATGTTGTAGCTTCCAGCACTGCTTAAAGTTATGGTAAACCCAAAACTGTTGCTCACAATAAGCCACAGTTTTGGCTGTGGATTTAACCCCCCCCCCCAGCATCAACTAATGGGACACTGTATGCATTCATAAGAGGTGCCACCACCTTCTTGGTACACTCGTAGGGCTACGCAGTTCTCGTTGTGGAATGACAGAACCTTCCCCCCCCAGATAATGCAGAAATACAGCAAAGTATCTAAATTTGTCTTAATTAACAGAATTAGACCAAGGCTAGAAACAGCACATCACATGAGGACAAGTGAAGTAAGGGGTGGGGGAGATTTTCAAGTGCTCTAATTCAATTAGGAGGCAGTGACTGACACTTGGACAGGAGAGGTTAATTGGGGTCACCAAAACGCAGTAATTCCTTACCTAACCAGTCATTAAACTTCTTAACCTCTGAGGGCAGTCCCAGTTCGGTGAAATCGCCCGTGTGGAGAAGGATGTCCCCATAAGGCATCTGGATGCCATCTGTTCTGGAGTGTGTGTCTGAGACGCAGACAAATCGCGTGTGGCCCGCTGGTTTTGGAGTGTCATATGGGATAGGGTCGACCCTAAAGCAGACACATAAAGATCTCGTAACAGTTACAAGGTTAAAACCCTCACATCTATTATTTCAGATATCAACACAGATCTCTCTCTGCAAAAGGGTGCACACACACACACATCCATTTACACACAGCGTGCTGAAAGAAAGGACTCTCCAAAAGTCCAGCAGGGACCACAGTGCTTCCTAAATACTTACCTGGGAAGGAAGGAAGGAAGGAAGATTAAAATATACACAAAGTATGGCCAGTTTCTGATACTACAGTTAGTTTAAACATTGGGGGGAAAAAACTGGATTTAAGAGAGTTTGAATTCAGATATATATTTTCCATCTCATCTGCCTTATGCATGAATGGGTACACAGGCCATTAAATAACAGGTCTCACAGGTGGGCCAGGAACAGGCTCTCACTCGAGCTGAGCAGCTTAGCAGCTGATTTTGTTCAAGGGCATAGGCACTCCTACAGATGCCAGCACGAATATTTGTTTATACACAATCAGGTACATTCAGGAGTGCTTTGATGAAACCTGGAAACTGCAGAACTGAGTCTAATAACAACTTCTTAGACTCACAGAAACTCCTGAGCTCATCTTCCCAGAATCTATAAAGTCAGGAACTGATGTCCTAGAGCACTAAGCAACCACAGAAAAAACATTTTTTTTTTCTATAGCCAATGATGTTAAAAATTTAATTCAATTGGTTATGTGCAAGCTACATTTGGTAATTTGATCTTATCAACTACATGTGATCACAGAAGTTTCATCCTATTTTATTTAAGCAGAACAGAGAAAAATTATAGGTAAGAGAAATGCTTTATGCATACCTGGTGGTTAGAAGTTCTAATTTGTAGCAGAAAAACTTAAAAGGCAACCCATTGCCTACTATAGAATAGCAATTATTCCTCTGCGGAGTTACCGTAATTTGATTTGCTCAACACTCGAATAGCACAACATCTGGATTAGTGCCACAGAAAATGCCATCCCAATTCCACAAAGCTTCAACTCATTCCATTGATGTGCCACTTTGATCATGGTTAGAGCTTAACTCCTAAATAACCTCAAAATTTCTAGCTGAAGCTATGTCAGAATAATAGTTCACTTACATCTCAAGTTATCAGAGCAGTGAAACCAAGCTCTAAGTACTTTAAAGCATCCAAAACAATGCTGTTCTAAGACTTACTGGGACAAACTGGCACAACAGACATTAAAAAAATCAATGACTGAAAGTAAAAAGAAAATTAAACAGGTTTTATTAGTTTCACTCTCCACACTGAAAAGAGAAACAATTATCACACATCACTGTCAATCTGTTTGTCTTAAATCCCCACAGTTGTAAAGAGATGCATGATCAGTGATAGAAAATAAAGCACAAACCCTAAGAAAAATACAGACTTTAGAAGTATTATTTTAGTTTACTGAACTGTAAACTAAATTAGTATTTACTATTTACTATACAGCAAACTGTGTGAAAACTTCTACTTGTGTTTGTAACTTCAGCTCCCTGCATAGGTGAGAAAAACCAAAAGGATGTACTCCAGTGTGCAATTCAGTCCCCTGCACTGGGGAGATTTACAGTGGTTCCAGAAATCAAACTCCATGAGGGTATGTCCTGGTCTCCAATGGAAAAACATCCCCATAAATGCATTTACTAACAAGATTTTACCGAATTAGAATTTAACTTGATTTTGTTAGAATTAACAGCTAAAATATTAATGAGGGAAGGGGTATAGGGCAGTTATTCTTTGTTACACTGCATTTTCCTACATACCATAGTTAGTATTTGTAAATAATTATATATTAATTATTTGGTAAATAATTAATTTCCAATCAAACTGTATTTACCATAAAAATACGACATCTGCTTGCTGAGGGCCACTGAATTAATTTCCAGAATTCAGGCTCTACAAGACCAAGTTTACTTTAAAAACAGATTCTACTGCTGGCTAGACTGGATGGGAAGAGGTATTTTGGTAGATAACTGTTTTTTTGGGTTTGGTATTGTACCTCCTATTCCACCCAAGGCACCAGGTACAATTATCTGAGCCTTGCAGCTGGTTACCACTGCAGAAACAATCAATGGATTTTTCTTCTCTGCAAGGGTCTGAAATTAATAAGGTTATTATTACAGAGAAAAATTCATTTACCCAATGAAATTGCCCTGGCAAGGTGTGCAGAACTGCAATTATAGGACATAGAGCTTTTGTATTTGGTGCCTTCCTTCCAATTCCTGAAGTTAAGCCCCAACTTTTTCAGTCGAATGTCACACAGTAAACATGAGGGTCTCCGAATCAACACACAAATTTCCACACTTCCAAGTGTATTTATTGCAGACAAGACAAAAAAAATAAACACCAGCTTTCGTCACCACCACATACCTTGTTCAGAGAAATCTCTGCTTGAGCCATGACCAGCAGTGCCTGCCCCTGGGGAGTCCAATTTTGTTTGTACACAAACAAAAAGCTCTGCTTCTGCTGTTCTCTGCAGTTTGCTTCCAAACGAGCCCTGCTTTGCTTCAGGCAATCCCTATTAAGAGTGTGACACCAAAATCTGGTTTCGGATTTTTCTATTCATGCAATGGCTCACTTACAGAAAATTCTATAATCAAAATTCATTAAGTTCCTGACCCTTCTTTCTCTTCTTTACAAACACTGTAATGTTGCCAAGTAACCTTTTTTCCTACATCTTAGCTTTCTTCTCTTATTCAGTAGAGCTTGCCTACTAAGTATTTGAGAGTGAGATACTGAAGGTTATTGTGTTCAGTACCATCAATTTATCTTACTCAAAATAGTCCTTCAATAGAAACTTAATAAAAGTGGTGTTATTGCCAGTCCTAAAGGCTTAAGCTTTCTTTTCATTCACAGCTACAGCATGGCTAACAGTAATACCAGAATCTTCCTTTCTGCTGCATCACGAGGGGATTGGCCTCTGAAGGCAAAGCACTGCCTGCTCAGCTTTTGGTGACACCCTGCTCACTACCTGGGCTGTGAACGTCTGATCACCTCACAGACCAGCAGCTGGGGATTACACACTGGCATTTCTAAAAGCTCTATAACAGTTATGCATCTCACCCTCACTGCAGTCCAACAGCAGATAAAACAATTATTTCAGCCCTGTCCACCACCACTCTGCTCAATCAGAGCACATACCTAAGAAACTCAACTTAATTCTTTACCTTTGTTCCAAACACAACCTATGCAGCTGACTGTGACACTCTCCATCACCACCAACACTTTATTTTTTCAGTCTTCTTGGTGTGACAGACTGAAACGCTCCACAGATTGTTTGATGACTATATTTGGGAAAGCACACTCATGGAGACATGTTCATATATTAGGATTAATGCAGTAATCAGAAAGTAGAAGAAAACAACCTAAAATAGCCAACTATCAAAATTAATGAGGATTTTTTTCTTTTTTGCTTTAAGTTAATAAATAACTTTGAGCATCCAACTTCCTTTACAAACAGCTATTAATAGATATTTATCGCTCCTAAGATATGTTACACCTTAGAAAATCGGGCACTTGGATGGTTTTAAAAAAGTTTATGTAAGACCCAGAAAGAAATCCCATAAGGCAGCTGAGCAATGACTGCTTTCTAAGACCGTGACAGTAATGTAAGATCTGTCACTTTTAATGCATTTATGACAAGGGTTCAGGAATCAGAAGGGACAGTGTAACCTTCATACACTTCTATAAGAACCTTGTTTATCAGATAAACACTTGGCTTTACTAAACCGCCCTCACCACCACTCATTTAGAGCAAGAGTCCCTCAGGTACCAACCTCAAATCTGAGTTCCTCACACATTGCTGCAGCTGAACCAAATGACAGCATGAACCAGGCTCTGATTTGGCTTGCTCTGTCCAGATACCACTCCTCAGAGCCTTCCTCCCAGCCCACAGTCACCATGGCACTTCCAGGGCATGCAGGTGAGTTCTGCCCTGCCCTGCCAGCAGCACACGCACTGGGACAGCCCATGGCACTGCTCCCGGGGACTGCACGGACTTGGGGTTGTTCTACACTTTCCTCATCCATCAAACAGCACGTTTCGTCGTGTCTTTATGCCTTAAAAGCGCAGATTAAATAAGCAAGAATGCGCGACATAAATTCAGGAACTCGCAGAAGAGGAACGCGTTGGGGCCTCTCACGTGCACGGAGGAAAAGGACTTGATTTAGGATGTCGTGCTGTGGGACGGACATGTGAGCTGTGTATTTCAGCCCAGGCTTACACTAGTTACTCATAACGATGTCGTATAAATCAGCAGCGTTGGAAAGCACCTCTGAGGCGGAGAGGGCAGCGCAGCCCTCCTACAGACACAGCTGCAGGCACAGCTACACTCCACACTGGGACCCTGCCTCGAAAAAATTGAGGAAGGACACAGGCAGCATTTTTCTGAAAGAAATAAAGTCTGATTGCAAATGGTAATTCTGCATGGGTGAGTTTAAATGCTGAAAATAAGGGTCTTGGGCTGGGTTAGCTGGTCCCTGGGAACGCCTGTGCTTGGAGAGCCAAGCCCAGAGCCTGTTTGCTTCCCTGCTCTCTCGGGTTTTGAGATATGCAGACTCCAAATCCCCTCTTAGAGCATAATTCCCAAGAAACTAATTCATCTATGAAGATGGAATAAAAATCTTAACCATTAAGCCAGAAAAAATTTCCAGTACCTAGCATTAAATAAATCACTCCGATGAACGCGGCACCCATGCTGGATAAAACACTTACAGAAAATCCCTCCTCCAGCCCCACCTCCTACAACTCAGATCAGCATTGTTCCTGCTTACAATCCACCACACTTCAGGCTGGCTCTGCTGGCATTGCTTCAGGTGAACAAGCCAGCAGGCAGCACAGAAACCCACGCTGCTTTACTCTTTCCCAGGCTTCACGCATTTCCAAATGCACGAATAGTCCTGTGACACACAGGCCCATGTCCCTCCTAGACTGTGTCACATCGTATGCTGGGGCTTTTCATCTCAATAATTACTCCACTGGGTATATCTCTGACTGAATTTGTGGGTTTGTTTTTTATGACATCTAAATTAGCATTCATTACACATCCATTTATGCACAGACTTCAAGTCTCTGTGCCACATAAAGTCCGTGTGTGTTGCTGCACTTACTCCGTCTTGGGAGTCACTTGCAGACATGCTATCTAGGAACTACTTCATATTTAAAACATAGCTATATAACTAGCTTTTAAAAATACCCATCTACTCATACTTGCTATGAGCAGTCATCATGGTATTTATTTACAGTCTAGCTTCCTCTTGTAAAATTTCATGCTCTTCTTGCTACTCCTATTTTCAAAATTTGTAAACCAAATACTTCTTCAAAGAGCCAGTTAGCTTGGTATATTTATTTTAGGATTAAAACGCAAACATTTTCCGCAAAAACACTTTTAAAAAGCTTGTTTCTAAGTGCTGTTAGTTCCCCCTCCTCAACTAAGGGAACAAAAGACAATTGTTTTGAAACTGGAAAACAAAAGCAATATATTTTCTACATCTTCAGGGTTTTTTCTTTTCTTTCCTTTTCTTTTTTTTTTTCTTCTTAATTCATACCTCTGTCTCTACACATGCTCCCTCTGGCATGGAAAGTTCGTAAGAAAAGAATGGGAATTTCTGTATGTATTTCTGCATGAGAATTTCTTTATGTATTCTGTATGGGAAATTCTGTATTTGTTTCTGTATGCAAATCTCACAGCTTTGTAAATTGTGATATTTGTTACTGTTCTTAAAGCCAGTCCCAAGTCCTGGAATAGGGTGATCATGTGAAACCTGTGGCTTAATTATTTTTGTCAAAATATGTCAATAAGTCTCTCAGGTGAAGAAAAATGCCTGACATGCACCTGTATGCCCTGCAGCATCCAAAACATGGAATGGAAGCAAAAGATGTGTAATGTTCCTATTAAAATAAAATAAAAAATCTCAGGACTATTAGGCCAACTTCGTAACTTTAGAACCAGGTTTTAATGCCACAAACTAGAAGGACTGTATTGAAATCAGACAGCAAATGTGTCTAAGTTTTGAAATAAAAATTTAATATCTTAATTTAAAAATCTTCCAAACATTAACATAAATGTACTGTCATTTAAGTGTCTTATAATGTAGTGTCATTTAAGTTTAGTTGAGCAGACTGATAGAAACATGGACACTTTACTGAAGACTCCATAAAGTATCAGATTAAAAACTCCAACTGCAGCATCAAGTGTGGAGCAGAAACAGTGCCCCATTCTTCTTTGAACTTCCTCAAAATCATTTGAGCTGCTTCCCTGTCCCAAAGAGCGAGTTTCCCGTGCCCGTGTGCTCAGCACTGCACCTCCCAGCCCCTATGGACACAGATCCCTAAATCTGGGAGGCAGCTTGGAAAACCCAGACATTTTCTTTATTCTTCTACTGAAGCTCTCTTATTTCTCACATTTACCACCATGACAGCACCCATCTCAACATCCAACACTTCAACTCCCCCGTGCTCCTCAGCTGCAGGGTAAATGCAGCCCTAAATAAGACCCTACATGATGAGGGCCCAGTCACACGAACCTCCAGTGAAAGGTGAACAGTCTGCAAATCCTTGTGCATCAACCCAGCACATCACACAGATACACAGTCAGAAAAACACATACATGCCCATACACAGAGCTGATTTTGTGACAGAACACATGCTGAAGACACAAAGCCAAACACTAATTTTCCTCTCAGCAAACACAACGAATGCCAAAATATGGTACTGCTTTAGCTGGCCACTGGCAGCCATTAATTGTTTAAATCATACATATTAATGCTTTCGTTAAGCTTGACTCCATCTTCCAGTATGGCCAGGCATCAAGACAACATCTGGTTTTGTCTCTGACTAAAAACAAAGGGATGCAAATACCTTTCAACACTCTCACTGGTAGAGTTCATTTGTATAAGCACTGGTATCTAAGAATAGACTACCCCAAATTTGCTAGAAAGCCACACCTCTTCTGGAAACCTCCATGCACATGTGTCACCCACCAGAGCCTTAGAGGGTTCTGGAAACTGTAAAACAGAGGTCTGATATTTATTTCAGAAATGGCATTAATTCTGTCTCGGTGCAATGTGGGGAAAAAAAAATAAATTACATTTACAAACCCACAGGAGGATTCAATGCACTGCTCAGCAGCTAACTGCTAACGCTTCCAACAATTATAGCTGCAGGGAAATGATGGATCTTTTTATTACAGGTTCTGGAGCTGTTTTACTTCCAGTGAGATTTATGAGATTAAGCAGCAAAGACCTACATTATCCACCGTCATCATTTGGGCAAACTTAAGAAAACTCTCTTTTATAAGGAATTTATAATAATACATCTTCTCAGCCCGATTTAAACCTCAACTAATTAAGAGTCCGAACTCTGTTAATCCCAGATTCTGGTCAGTAATAAAACCAGAAAGAGCTAAAATCCAGATTTTCTATGGCATTCTTTGGGGGCAAATAGTCAGCTGGTCTTTTCCGAAGTACCTACCTCCTCCTTCCATATCAGTGGGAATTCAGAAACTGAATTGCTTGAGCACTTTTGAAAATCCTATTAATCATCCCTTTGCAGACAAAATTTCTTTTCAGTCAACGAAATACCTTCTAAAATTTGGGTATCCGTGGCTTTCCAAAGGTGAGAGGAGCTCAACAGAACTGAAAAACGTATCAATACCAGTATCAGCATCACCCCGAGGCCCAGACAAGAGTTTCCTTTAACTAAAATAGTAAACTGCCATTTTTATGCTGGTATGGTTTCAGTTTAAATTCATTAAGAAGCACTTTTCCCACATTCTTTTGTTGTTGTTGTTGGGGAACTGCTATAAATTATGTCATCCCCCCACCCTGACAGAACTCATCTGCTGGTAAAACTACACCTACTAGGAAGGTAAGTCAATAAAAATCTGCTTTCAGTGTAGAGAGCTTATTTCCCAACTATAAGCTCTACAAACACCAACTCGTTAAAAAAGTACAATCTGGCATCCCAAATTTAGATCTAGTTTTAATTTAAGGACAGCGAGGTTTGAAAAATATACATTTTCATATCTTGGGAAAAGTGAGGCTCAATTAATGTGTGGTATCCCTTCAATCATTTCAACTGCAGAAATCATAAAATAGGGTGGATTTATTCCTAGAATGGAAACCACAGAGAAGGCTTTAGTCCTTGCTTCAACAGTAAAGCAGCTTTTCCCAAAATGTAATGCAAAAAAAATCACCCCAAAACAAACAGATCTCCAGGACACAATAAATGTAATTTTTTTCGTTCGATATGCCATCTTTCTCAGAAATTAGGACAATTCTGGTTAGAGGGACCAAAGGTCACAAGGTTCTGTCAAAAAAAGAACTGTATAAGCATGTTTTGCAGTATGTGTATTCCATTTTTTTTATGCCCATTTAAATTAAGAATCAAATCTGGAATGTCCTAAAGTGTACAGAATTCATCAGCATAATCCATTACTTTTTCTTGGAGATGATAAATTCAGCAAGTAAACAATAACTCTTAAGTAACAGGGAAACTGGACAATTGGAATGAATTTTGAGAACTGATTTTCCTCAGAATTTGCTATCAAATCTAAAATCCTATCATGTTTCAGACACAAATATTCAGTGTTTAGATACCCACAGGATTAAGCCCAGAGTGTTTACAGAGATCACTTGAGGCTGATTCTGATTTTGTTACCCCAAAATATATTTGGTCTAAAGCATAGTGACTATTTCAAATTTCAGCTCAAGAAACACAAGTGCTCTTCTCTAAGCCTCAAGTTAAGCAAACAGTGCAAGCAAGAAGCTCTGCCCTTTGTCTTCTCAGTGATTTTCCTTTCTGACCTGAAGGTATCGCCCTCTCCAGGGATGAGATGCAATTCAATCCTCACGCAAGCGAAGTGTTGGCCCTCCCCTAAACAGGCGGCTAATCACGAGTCTCTCCCCTGCTCTGCCTTATGATTTGACTTCCACAGGGGTGATGGAACTGAGTCAAAAAAAAAAAAAAACCCAAACCTGTTCAAAGGCAAGACAATTCATGCTGGGCAAACACTCCCAGTTCCCATTTTTGAGTTACTAAAGGCATAGAGTGCCATCAGCATGCCTGTGAAATTGTCACTGATGTTAGTAGGAGATCGGTGAAAAAAACAGACTGGGACATGTATCTCGGAAAGAAATTTCCTGGTATTCATGCAGCATGATATGCTATTTTGAGACAGTAAATTGGCAGACATCATATGCGATCTGCAAAATGAATTTGCGTACCTGAACCAGTACAAAAATCTGTCGCTGTTAGGAGGTACGTTCTCTCCTGCATCTGAGCTCTGACAAACTTCTTGAAGATATTAGTCACAAAATGCTTCCCATCAAAATCCGAGCATCTAACATTGTTTTCCTACTAAATGAAACTCTTCATAATAGCCATGCTGTCTTAAAAGGCCCTCTGCCACTAAGTCTCATGGATATGAACTATTTCAGCCCTTGTCAAAGGTTTCTTTTCATTTGTCTACCTCCTAAGGTTTAAGAAGCTTTCTGCAGGGAAGAGGATAATATACAGACAGCAATTTAGCTCTCCCTCTAAAGTTAAGTCCTAGTTTTTAATAGGAATAGAAAAGAGATTATTAAACTAGCTTCCACCAACACAAAAATACAGGTTACCTGTACTCAGCATCCAGGTTACCAAAATGCTCAGTCCTACGTTAAAATGGTTAACTGGAATTAGGTAAACTCTCATGTTATATAGTCACACAGCTGGCTTAATATCTGTGTACTCCTAGAAATTCCATTGCCCCAAAGTTATCTTAAGCTCAACTTCAACTCTAGATCTAGACTGGTGAGAGTTCGGAATCCATCTCAGGGTATATAGAAAAATATACAGTTACTTCACATAATTTTCTTTGTTGTAAGGGGACGAAACAAACAAAACAACCAAAAAGCAAACAAACAAAACAAAACCAGCAAAAAAACCCCAACAACCAAGAAACAGTTTCTGATCTTAGATATGCTTCAACCTTTCACAGAAACTTCGCTGGAGACACAGAAACATGAAAGACAACTTTGGGCATAAAATTCTCCTGGAGACAATTTAGCACTTTCATCTTTCTATCCTTTATCTTTGTAGTGCAATTGTCTTCATTGCAGCTAACAGGGTCTCCCTGACACATACAGCTAACACAAAATCCAGCCACAGACAGAACTGGATTCAATCAGCAAACTGCTGCAATTCCTTGGTGACTGGGTTGGAGAGGGCTGTAGTGCCGCAGACACTGGAAGCAGGTTCTGTATTTGTAAAACACTCTGCCAAATACAGTCCCAGCTAAAGAGATTCTATCAGATAGCTCTCTCCCTCTTTCCTCTCTCTCTCCAGTATTAAATAACTTATGACAAGGAAACCACAGGTCAAATAGTACACATTCCACAATATTTCAAGATACAAACATTCGTTCGAGTGAGAAAAGGTTTGGTAGATAAAGCTGTAGCAGGTGGGGGAGAAAAAAAATCTCGTGTCTGCACTAGCAGAAAGCTGCACAAAGGTAACTCCAGCTGGAGATACTCCCTAGAAATGCACAATTCATTCTGTCTTACTTTCTTCCCCTTTTCATTTTCTTTTTCAAATCTCACTCATTATTTGGTGTCCTTGTTCACTTTCTCCTAAACCACGATTATTGTGTGACAGAGGCTGCTGAACTCGGGACCAATGTCTTCATAGAGAAAATAAAAAATATCTTATGGACAGAAACCAGCACTGACTTTTTTTGTTGCACCGTCACTTTAACTTGTCTGTGGCATTTATTTGACACACATCACGTTTAGGCAGTATTATGAGAAGCAGTGCTGCATATACAATCAGGAGGTTTTATCAATAATGTAGTTAATAGGCAGAGGGTTTGTGGGCAGCCACAGTGTTACAGGTTATCTGAGAACATTTCTGTTGTGCTTATACTTCTATCATAAAAATTAATGACTTAAAAGTCCTCAGTGGGAGTATCTAGGACATTCATATTTATCAGAACTGTTACTGGCTTCTGCAGTTAGCAATTATTCTTACTGCATTAAACCGATTATTTGCAAAGATGTATCCCCAAAAATCAAATAAATCCAAAAATGAATTATAGTCAAGATAGAAATTTACCTCAGGGATACGTTTAGAAAACTCAATTTAAAAACACATTTACTTTTGCCTCTATGCCAGTAACAAAGGCAGGGGGAAAGGGGGAAGAACAACAGAATCATTTTGCTTTCGATGTTATCTACAAGTCAATTCCAAAGCCAAATGAGCTGAAACCCCTCAATATACAGCTTCTATACCTGAAGAGTAGTATTATCACATACAACTCAGAGGTTGCTGCTAATTGTACAAACCTACTTAATAATATTTAATATGAAACAGAGTACAAGACTTTGAAAACTCGCTGCTTCCGAATCCACACATTGTGCACCACCAAAATTTTGGTTCACGTGACAGATGCAGAAGAGCACTGCAGAAAGTAATTTCTATGTCAAATACAAAAAGCCAACGCCTGTAGTTCGAAATTCAGAGAAAGAACATCACAATGGAGAGCCCCAGGAAGGAGGAAAACGAGCTGCACCACATAACATTTTACGATACCAAATGAGATGTGGGCAATGTAATTTCACTTCCACGATTCATTTTATAAGCAATGCAAATGCAATCTCACTGATTACGCTCCAAAACAAAAGAGGGAATTTCATTACCTCAGCCAGTGCAATTAGACATGCAAAAATCAAAACATGCTATCTGCAGCAGAACAACTAGAAACCATCATTTCACATTTGAATGGGAATAACCAAGGTGGGTGAAACTCATTCTGTTGTGGTGGGTGCTGGTAAGGCATAAACCGAATCTTGCAGCGTTTAAGCTCACACAATCAGCGGTACGTAAGGCCTCATGCACTGAGATTAATTCCACCAAACTTGTCAAAAATGACCTAGAAGACACCTCAGATCCCCCAGGCCAGGAGGTAAAAAAACCCCAAGCAACAACAAAACTAAACTAACAAACAAACAAAAAAAAACCACTCCAAAATCAAAACTGAACACCTTTTTTATACAAAAGAATCTGTCTCAGCTTTTATTTATCTTCTGGTTTCTTGAAACTCGAGAATAGGAGGTTACTCTGAGGCAAGTCAGACTGTGTGAATTAGGAGTACCATTGCTTTTTCTATATGGATCCCCTGGGAGTTTATTTATTAGGCACAGTCCTGTTTTCTGATTTAGCTTAAGCACTTTTCCTAGAGAATATGAGTGTCCACACCAAGAGGAATTTCTGAGTAACAGCTGCAGAACAGCCTTTTTCTTTAGGAACTCTCTTGAATCAGTTTCCCTATATGGATACACAGTCTTGATTTTCATCTTCATACTCCTCTTAGTACTTAAAAGGAAATAAAATCTTTTTAATAGGCATTCTGATAATAAAAACTTCAGAAAAGCTTCAGCTACTTGAAAATGAGAAATAAAACTGAAAGTGACAAAACCAAAAGACATAAATAGATGGAATATCAGGGCACTCATTGTCAGTTATAGTAACTTGGGTGGGTTGCTTTTTGTTAAACCATCAAAACCATTTTTGCTTTGACTAAGAATACATGTAAAACTGCACCCACCTACCCATCCCTCTGTAATATTTCTCAGCACGTAAATGAAATGCCAGTTCTCTTCCCTTAACCCATTATGGAGCAGCAAAAGATACATTCCAGGGACAGACTACAACAGAATCCCACAACAGCTTGGCAAGGCTATGGGGAAGTGCAATTAAAAAAAAAAAAATAAAAATTTCCATGAGTTTTCAGCAAAAAAATCATTCCTAAACATTCTGTAAAAGAAATTAGAGCACCTTTCACAAGCTTACAACTATTAGGGTAGTTTATAAGTAAGGAAACAGGCTGTTGCTTATGTTGTTCAAGGAGGTGGAAAAAAAAAAAACCACTGCAAAAAACACGCAACTATTAAAATCTGGGAACAGCTGTCTTAACCATTTCTTCCCTTACATCTGGATCCACTGGGGTTTTATTTTTTTCCTTACATTTCTTCATTCTGGCAGTGCCACTGAAATTTCCAATTGCACGGCACGGGGGCTCGTGCTCGTGCTTGCTGAAGTCAGTAAAGCCAAAGTTCACAGTGACCACAACAGCACAGGAATGTGAGACTACTTTGTTCCCATCAGTACTGTTACAGTCACCTATACTGAACAAAATTAGCAGTTAAGATTCCTACTTCTTTGACTGGAGTGACTAATTTCCTGCAACCTTTCTCCTCCTTCCTCCCCCCAAACGTTTTGGCAATCAGGAACAGACTTACAGACTGTTTCATAACGAATACAGCCCTTAAGGGCAAAACTGGCAAGATACTCCAGTCTGTTCCAGAAATCCCTTCTGCAATTCATTATTCCATCTAGTTCTACCCTAGTGCTTTACTCTGGCCTATAAAATCCTGATCTTCTTCATCTTCTGCAGACTGTGAAGACTAACTATACTCCTAAAGGGCAAAAGCATCTCTTTCTAGAATTAAAAGGCTCTGGTCTATCTGCCTTCTGGAAAATCAACTGATCTAAACCTTTCCTCAAGACTGGCTTTGTCTGCAGGCTGCTGTAGAAACCAAATGGTAACAATGCTCAGAGCCTTTCCAGTAGAGACTACTGCTGCATAAGAAAGCATCTCTAGCACTTTCTTTTTCTGTTGGTATTACCTACAGTAACAAGGACCACGTCTCTTTCTCTCCTTGTCAAATAACATGATAGATTTTTTAAAATACTGATCATTTTTAACCTGATGAAGAGAATATCACGCAGAATATCCAAAGAGCTGTGCTCATCTCACCCACACAAGTGACATTTTCTCATCTGAAACTTCACAATCTCCCCAAAGACCATTTCTCACCAACGTAATTCTTTGCTGTTACTGTGACTTGATACCTGCATACCCTTAAGAGAGTGTCACCAAGATAGCAGCAAATACATCTTTGTTTAACAAGCACAGGTGTATATTTTTTGCAAAACAGCAAAATCACTTCCTGTAGATCACTGACATTCCCTGTGTCACAATACCTGTCCTTATAAGCCACACTCCCTCTGTACACACACACACAGAACATGATCCACTAAGTCACTTTGCCCTTGACCTTTGCTAAATACCCATGCCCAGGGAATTGCCTGAATTACAGACTTGCCACTGAGCTGTTTCTCAGCATGAGGCAACCTGCCAGGTGTGTGCACCACCAGCCCCAAGATGTCAGCAAGCAGGGGTTTGCCTGGCTGTGCTCGACACAGGCAAGCCAGCCATCCAAAGGGAATCTAACCTCACAGGAATTTAACAAGGTCTCTGACTCTGGCATGTGCCACTCACTTTTCAGTTCCCAGCCTGATGGCAAAAACGCAATTCCAGTCCAAGCGTGATGGGAACACGCTTATATGTGGAGGGACAACTGCAGTATGGTACAGAGGGAATTCAGCCCTGGGACGTTACATATGGCCTGCCACCAGTCTAACAGATGTCAGAGCTGCACACTGAGGTTAATACAATGCACAGCCACTTTTGCAGTTTGAAGTAAGCATGGGAAGTGCTGCTGACAGCATAAACTATGCTGTCATTTTTCACACCGCTAAGCAAAACAGATGAAAGTGTTAACCATGAAGACCTGTTGTGTCCTGGATTTTCCCTGATGATTCCCAGCCTGCGATTCTCTCTTTCACAATTGTCCCACCAAACTCTTACTCGTGGGAAATAACAACTTGTATCAGGAAGCTTATCAAGGTGACGGCCTTTACCCTCCATCCCATTCACAGATCTGGTAAAGGCCACTGTTTGAAGGCTTGGAGTGTAAAATACACAAGTACAGACTTTGCAGCCCTTAAATGTCACAGTGTGAAAAGGTGAGCCACGAACATTTCATGGGCACTTGTCAGACAAAAGGGAAAAAGGCCTTCTTCCTTTCCCACTAACCCAGAACCTTTATCAGGAGCCTACAGACAGGTGGCTGCCCACATCCTCCCAACCACTCCTCACCACCAGGAATCTGGTCAGTCAAACCTCCTCCCAATCCCATCCACAGAGCACCTGCTCTAACAACTGTCTGGAGCCACCACTGCAAGTCAAGACTTCAAGGCACCACAATCTAGAGAGGAGGACTGACACGACAGCCCCGCAGACCTATGCCTAGATCTGTCTGTTCTCCTGTGTTCAGCCTGCCATCTCATGGCATGACTGCTCAGCTGGACTAGTCCTGGAAGTTGTGGAGCTCCTGTGTGAGTGGATTCAGCTCAGCAGGTGGGCAGGTGAGTGTGAGCACAAACGAACCGGAGCCCTGGGCTATGGCAGGAAGGCAGGCGGTGGCCGCCCCTTTCCGCAGAAGGTACACGTTGGATCAACACAGCCACTTTCCTAAGTGTTAAGTGGGGTGAGCTTTTTTCCCTCTTAAGGCAAAAATAAGAACCTCCTTGGCCTAATGAGAGTTTTCTCTATTTACAGACCCAGTTTGATCTTGCACTCCACGTTTGACTTCCAGACGACTCCTTCTGTTAGAGACGGTATTAGGTTTGGACGGGAAACAGACTTCCAAAGCAAACAAATTAAAAGCAAACAAACAAAATGAATGAAGAAAGAAAAAAATAAAAGCAAATATCTTTTAATATGTTGAGATAATAAGCACCCTGACTGCAGTTTCTTTATTGTGCTAAGGGGCTGTATTTCACAGTCTTCACACCTTTCATTCCCAGCGTCTCAGTCCTAACCATCCATGCCTTTCTGCTATTCCACTTTTTAATATTTTCCTTGAATAAAACTGTGTCCTTATACCGTCTCATGTATATATTTAAGCATTAAAAGCAGCAAGTGACCATGTACATGAAAAACTGAGCTATTCTCTGCCCACTTTTACAGACTTTGCCTTTTTTTTTGTTTGTTTATTTTCCTACAACCACTTCATTTTTTTCCTGAGGGACAGGCTGACACGAATGCCACATTAACTGCCAGCTCTATGAGAGGAACATCTCAATCACCCATTATAACTAAGAATCAGACTTCTAAATTCCAAGGGCCAAACGCTGTTTCGTGCCCTCCCAGTAACCCTGCAGCGTGGCTATCGCTGCCACTTCTTATCTTATCGCCCATTCAAACACTGTCTGCTGCGGGCAGACAGCGAGCCAGACCTAAACAATGATGTTAAATGAAGACTTCCTCCCAACAGTCTTGAACTTCTAATGGAACTGATCGCTCCTCAGCAAGACAGCAAACCCAGCCGGGGTTTTACAGGCTTTAAAATCCAGGTCAAGGGAACGTAAATAGGAAGCAGGCCTCCAGAAAACAGCAAGGCTAGCGCTGTGTGCAAACATTCTCCCTGGGCAGCAGGAAACACACCAGCTACATGTACATACATACACACATGTAGAAACAAATATACACTGTGTGGGGTTTTTTGATTCCTTTGTGTTCTGTAATCACAAGGGGGGGGGGGGGAAGCTCAGTCAAATTCTTCTCTGTTACACCTGGTGAACAGAAAAAAAAAAAATATGAAAGGAGGCTTTTTGGCTCATTAGATTTTAAAACACAGATGAAGTGGCAGAGAGTTTTCCAGAGCAAAGAACTCAACATTTTTTAATCCCATGAAAATTTAGACAACTCTGCACTAGAAAGTGATGCCAGTTAGAGAAAATTAGTTTTCAAATGTGAAACAGTGAAAAAAATCTGACACATATATATATGTATATGAAACAAAACAAAAAACTAAACCCTGGAAGTAGCAAAACTTCCATACTTTTTCTCCATCAGGCTACTTCCTGTTAAGAATAAAAGCTTTTTACCATCATAACCTGTGCCCTCCTTAGGTGGTCTGTTAACATGATTAACATTAGAAGTGTAGTAGCAGACTGCACCAACGTGCACGTTTGGTCCCTGTTCAGCTTAACTGCCCTTTCTTCCAGGGGAGCCGCAGGTAGAAGCTCTAAATGAGGATTTACAGTTTTCAGGGATGGAAGGCATTCTGTCCTGTCCAAGGCCCCACACACAACGAAGACCACTCTTCGTTCACTGCACCTGCACAGTGGGATGGGGATCACTGCCCACAGCTCCCCCCAGGCCTCAGTGCCAGGGGAGGTCCGGAGACACTGCGGTGTCCCACCATTAAGGAGAAGATTTGTAGATGCTTGTGGTTGAAAGGAACGACAAAAGACATAGAAATGTTTATGACTAAATCACCCACTTGGCATGGAAATTGGTATGTTAGTCCCTGAGCTCCCACATAAGCACACAGCACTGGGTCTTGAATAAAGGGATAGGGTGAAGCGGTGGGAAGGAAAGAGAGAGAGTGAGAGATGAATTAAAGAGAGGAAGAGAGAGAGGGAGGAAAGGAGGAAATCACCAGTCCTGGCTCCATTGTCAATCCAGCCTCAGTGTCCAGGGTCCTGGGGTGCACACGCAGAGCAAGTGCACACCCTGGGCTTTCTGGGAGTACCTTTTTATAGACAAGTTTTCCCCATCCTGAAGACAGGTTTCTGACTTTCTATGTAAATTAGTTATCATAAGCAGTCTGTTCCTCCAGACCTTTCTGGAAATGGGTTGGAGGTTTTAGGGGTCTTTGGTCATCTTGATTCCCTCCCTGCCCTGCAGTCCATGCCCACTTCTCAGTCTCATTACTGCCCTTGCACTGTGTGTTGTGCTTATCTCCAGGAACTAGAACAAGGATGTTTGTCCCAGAAAAGTGATGCCCTACCTCTGTAGGGCCCCCTTCTGCAACCACATCCTGCTCTTTCTCACAGTGTGTTATTACCAACAATCCTTAACTGTTTTTATCACTAATCCTTGGTTGACTCCACAGCCATCCAGCTATGGGTGTTTTGAGACATACACATTAGCCCCTACAGTTCAAAACAGGGTGGTACTTTCACGTCCTTGCACCAACCAGTGCTTTGCATCATCACCATTCCGGCAACACCAGTGGACAGTTGGCAGCTCAGCACTCTTCACACTTTAAATCACTACTCTGGCCCTGCAGAAAGTCAAATTCCCACTGATCTCCACAGAGGCACTCAGGCCCTTCAGGATGCAGGAATTATCTCAGATTATTCTTGTAACCTTGAACAACATTGGGAAATTCTTTACGTCTTGTTTCCCAATTACCCAAAAGTCTCACGTGGGTTCATTCCAGCTTTGCAATTCACTTACACAGTGAACTCTAAACCACGAGACACCTAAAGCAACAATTTCATAGCTGTGTCTCACGAAGTCCCTCTGTAAATGAACTGCAGCCGGCCATACATTAAACACAGGCCCACCACTAATCCGTGCGGGGATCCAGACCGATAACCTCGCCTTCCAGCAGCACTGCCAACCTCTGCAGCTCCCAGGCCCCTCTTGCTGTGGCTGGTTCCTGCTTCAGCAGCGTCCCTGTTGTGCCAGTACGACCGTACGGGGACAGATGGCGAACACGACTGGAGAACTGAACTGGGCAACACACTCGCTCCAGGGATTGCTGTGAATTCCCAGTTACGTTGCACATGCAACACAGACGTGGGAGAACAGAGCGGCGCTGCGAGGCAGTGAGGGCTATTCCACTTAGCAGTACCACCACCCTCAAAAAAGCAGGGCAAAACAGCTCTCATAAAACCACTGCTTCACACGCTCCTTGGCATCGTGAATTTAACAGGCAGTGGCTCGAACCGGCTCTCAAGCCACAGCGGATGCTACAACGGATGTTAGTTTGAGCAGCTTAAAGCAGCCCCAGGTTGCAGGTCTTCGTGAAACCACAGTGCAAATCAAATTGCTGACCCATGCAGGAGTTTAATATCACATCTGAAGGCAGTGGCAAGCCTTGACTAGGTGTGCAAGTGAATGCTTTCCTTCATCAATGATTAATCCATATGAAAAAAGGCAAAAAAATCACAGGAAAAAAAAATTTAAAATACATTTTGCCCTTTTTAGCTATATAGGTCAGTTCAGGAAAATATTCCACAGCATCTTACTGTTTCTGCAAGGACAATGAAGGCAATCTTAAAAATCTCGATCCCACAGAAACCTGTGGCAAAACTTTCATGCACAGAGGTTGCACTTCACCATTCCAAAACATTTCCCCATCAACAACTACGAACTGGCCTCTCAAATGTACATGATGGGGTATGTGGCCCAGTGAAAGCACACATTATGGATGTTCTACCCTCTTTATTATTTTCATAAACATTTAGGTCAAGTGCTGCAGAGCAGCATGACAAGAAAGCTCCTTCAAGATTCATTCCAAGAGAGTCAAGATCAGCCACTTTCTCACTAAGTGCAGGAAGCAGAAGAAAGCAAGCAAAGCTGTCAGTACAGGGAATTGTCTATATGCTATTTCTCTACAAAAACACAAGCACTGTAGAACCTTAAAAGTCCTTTTCTGACATTGTGTCCCTACTAACAGATAATTTAACAGGAAATTTTAGGTCAAATATTATATTAGCCAAAACTGCGACGATAAATAGCAAAGTTGCCATGCTTAGCATAAAAACGAAACACTAATGGAACATAGTGCAGTTTGTTCATACCATGTGCAGTCTAGTCTACATGCATAATGTAACAGTGCAACTGCTAACAGCAGGCTCACAGAAGATAATTTACACTTATTTTTATGGACATGAGGAACTGATCTTTGAAGTTGTCCCTAATGAGATTCTGCTTGGCCCTAACAGCATCCTGAGAGAATGTGCTGGGTTTCTCCCCTGCATCCGGTGCATATTTATGATGCCGAATCCAGACCTATTTAAATTGCACATGTGGACTCGTGTCCCCCCCTGTGCCACCGCAAAGTCAGATTCTCACAGTGGGGGAAATACCTACTAAAATACCTACTCAATTTAGCTTCAAGTCTTTTCTGTAATTACCCATACCACCTTTACTAATTACCAAAAGATACATGGGGGTTAATGAATATGGTCTCTTTTCCCTCTGCACAGTTGAACTCCTAACTTGATTTAAGCTGCCAGGTCACCAGCAGCTGTATCACACATTGCAGAGGACACATCCAAACCACAGGCTCCTCAGAGAAAACACAAGTGTAGCTGTGCAGTGGACTATTTCTATAACACAGGCAACAGCAAAAGTAAGGCAAATAGAAAATGGGTTTTGCTATGCCCTGTGTAGTCATTGCTTTAATACTACACCCACTTGTTTTTAAAAACCCTTTCAGTCAAGAGACCTGCAAGAGCCATTGAACCAATTGGTGAAACACAATGTTCACAGAGAACAGACCTTAACCTTGTCACAGCTGTAGTAACACAACCCTTCTATAGCACTGGACCAAAAATGACTGCAAAAGTTGGATAGACTATTAAAAACATTTATTTAAATGCTGCCTGATGTAGTACCTTTGGTACCTTTGGAGCAGTGCTGCTAACAAGTGCCTTCGCCCACTCTGAGCCAACGTACTGACCCATGGCTGGCAACAAATTAAATAAGGACACCTCGATTTTACTCTCTCTTCCATACTTCTCCAGATATAGCCACCCATACATCACGGTTCTCGCTTATGACTGCTTCAGGTGAAAGTATTCAAGGAAACTAAGTGTAAACTATGGCAGTTCAAGAAACTTTTTCATGCTCCATTCAACTGTTCCTTCTGCAGCATAACAGCCCTTGGGAGGATGTTAAAATCAGAAAGATGGTAACTCCAGCAGCTCCCCATGCAGCTGATACATAATATACTTAAGTTATACCATGAGGAATCAACATTTTAACTCTTAGCTCTCTTTTTCTGTTTGGACAATGGGGGGAAGGGGGGGAATCCATGAATTCTTTGAACATCTGTCAGCACTGCCCGTACCCTACAAATGCAGTGCATATTGGCTAAGATTAAATGACTCGGGGGATAGATAGCAGGATGCCTAATTTTTCATTTAGAGCTCATTGTCTAATGTAGCTCTAAACAAACAGAAATTCTACCCCACTGACAGCTGTTTGGTACCCTCAAAAAAAAAAAAAAGTCCACAAAAGATCGTGATTTATTTCCGATAAAGTTATTCACGTCACTAAGTCCATCACAGCAACTGGTGTTCTCTGAAGAAACTCTCGTTTGAGCGGAGGCACAGACTAATCCGTTCTGCCGGTTCCACGTGCGGCCCCGACAGGTAGGAGACGACAGTCACTTGCGGGGAACTTATGAAGGAAGTTCTAACAGTAACTACAATAGCTCTCTCCGTGGAGACAGAGAATTTGTTCCCAGCACACTGCCTGACACTGCTCACAAGGCACACTAAACCCAACAGAAGAAAAAATTGTCAAGAATAAAAAAAAAAAAAACCACCAAAAACCGCGTGCCTTTAAAACCGCTGGGTTCTGGGCACGGCACGGAAAGGTTCCGATGACCTCGGCTCGTTATGGGAACACACAACCTCTTGGTCAGCGTGGCCACGGCTCCCGGGTGAACAGCTACGAGGCACGGGTCTGGAAGTTCAAAACTCTAAAAAAACACCTTTTTTTTTTTTTTGCTAGGAAAATAATAAAACACACACGAACGTGAAAGGCGGGTTCCGAAACTACGAGCACGGCAATGCTGTGCCATGTATTACACTGCTGCTCTTCACGCCAGAGCAAGGATTCTTTAGACACGTATGGAGGCAGTGACATCGTAACATGTGCCTGCAGGTGCCAGGTGTGCTAGGAACTATACATCAGGCCAGCACCTTATCTCTGGTTACTTCTGGATACTCGAGATCATTTATCCATTTCTCATCTTCCGTTTATTCTGTATCAGGCGCCTCCAGTACATTCCTCCTGCATTTTATTGTGTGGGTGTCTGGACCCTGAAGAAATGGCATTGCCTCTTTATGAACAGATGTATAGAAAATTGCCATGTCTTGTTCCAGATCTTCTAAAGGCCCCCATTTAATTTGAACTAATTAATAAATTAAACCCTCTACCAACTTCCTGGCTCTACGTGTTTCAGATTATACCTTTCAACTCTACATTGAATAAAATAATTCATAAAAGGTCTTTCTTATTCTGTAGAATGAAATCTTAAAAACCTTCTAAGAGAAACTGAAAATAGTGACTCTGCTACATCACAGTATTAAATGATGGTATGAACTGACTATCAAGGAATTTTCAACTTAAATTAATATTTCTCTTGACAATTTAGACTGAACGCAAGGATTTGTTTCAGGACAATATATTCTGTAATAATACTATCTAAAATGAATGAGCCTAAACACAAAACAAAATCCCCCTAAACACAGACCATTTCAATTCCTCGAAACCAGTACCAGGGATGTTCTTACTGTTCTCACTCAGACAAAATGAAATCTCTACATACATACATTGTTAAACCAGACAGTTTTCTTGAAGGCATAGAACTCATGGCAACAGATAACTAACAACAAATGATGAAAACTCCAGGAGTTAAAGGTCTCCATTTTGTTGCCAAGATGATGTATCAGGTTCTGAGAGGAGCAGTGTGTGTGATCCTTCCATTAACACAGCAGCACTCTCAGAGAGCAGCCATGCAGAGTAGCTGAGCAGAACACCACCAAAGGTCACAGTGGAGAAGGAAAAAAGGGGGGGAAAAAAAAGTCATAGACCACCCCTAAGATTACCATCAGCATTTTAATTCTCAGAGGGTGTTTGGAACTCATATTACAGCATTTGTTCTGTGTAGTCTCATTACACTGACAACATTTCCAGCAGAAAAACTGTCTTAAGAACTTTGTACAAACAATTAAAATAACCTCCAAACCATCTAACAAGTTGCAATATGAATCATAACTCTCCATCAATAACACAAAGAGAGTACCTAAGTGGAAACTTTCAAGGTATAGAATGGTAACAAAAGCAGAACAAAATTAATTCTTCCTACAAACATGCCTTCCTGTCAGAGCTGCAAACACCACTGTTTAACAAACAAAAAATGATGAAATAAATCAAACTAATGCCAAGAGAGATATAATCAAAATGAAACAATTATATAAAAAACTTTCAAGTCATTTCAAAGATTACACCCAGGTTATATATATTTTTTTTTCATGTATAATTTGGTATTTATTCAGTTTTAATTTATTCACTTCTTTCCACCAGGAGAAAAAGTGAATGCCTGGCTGGCTCTAAGTTTACAAAATAAACAAACAATATAGATGAAATTTCCCCCCTCCTTAATATCTGTCAATTATCATAGTCTTATATGCAGATTGCTAACAACCAGAGAACAGAAGTCCCTGAAAGAATCATTGCTAAAAATTGAGGGAGCCACTTAATCTGGCATTTCCCAGTGACGGGTCCTGTCCCACTGGAAGCAATAATGATGTCACTAATCACTGCATTAAACAAGTACAGGACAAGGCTCCTATTTATTAAATATGCTGGACCACATGAAATTTTAATTCTGGGCATTATTTTCCCCAAAACTACTACTTCACCATTCACAGGAAAGAAAATAACCCATTGTTAATGCTCACTGCTGGTCAAAAGTGAATGCGCTTTAAGAAACAAAGAAGCCTAGAGTAATTAAAAAGTAATGACTTTTTTCTTTGTGCTCCCTATATAAAAGGAACAGGAGGGAAGATATACTGGACTAGCACCTTTTTCTTCCCATAAACAGATACAACAGCTAAACATTTAGGAGTAATGTGCTGACCCTGACGCTCACAGTCACTACGCTCAATTCCTTATACCAGAGAAATTGTAAACGTGGTAAATAGCAAGTTTCCTGGCTTACAAATACATCACATCAAGTCCCTTCTATCACACTCCTCTCTCCTTCCCTCCCCCATTCTCTCTCCATCTGCTGCCCTCCTGGGAAGGGAGGGCTACACTTAATGGCTCTGTGCTTTTAAGTCTAATGTGCTGGATATAAGTTAATGCCCAGTACAGTAAGTGGGGACTGTGCTGCAAGGAAGCCTCTGGTGCTGTTTTTTCCCTGTTAACGTCCAGTGGAATCTCTGTAGCCCCAGTGTCAGGCAGCACGCAAGGAAGAGAGGGTCTGGGAATACGAAATTCACAACCTGAGACAAAAACGAAGACACCACACGGCACAATAAATTAAACAATCTTTTGGTAAAACCAGGAGATGGTTGGGATTTTCTTATTTGTCTTTTCCCTCAAGAGAACTATTTACATTTAGAAAATATGCCCATTATAAAATAGTGCATATCAAAATAGGGGTGAGCATTTCCCTGCCAGTGGAGAGCACACAGGTGAAATATCTTGACAGCAGAAATAAAGCGGGTCTGATCCATCAGTTAGGAAGAGGACAACTCCATTTGCGGATTACAAGTCACCTTGCTGTCTTAGCCATCCTCTCTCCCCCCACTCCAAAACCTTCAGCAGCAGTACCACCAGTGCTCATCCTGCCAGCATTTTGTTACAGCCAACAGCAGCAGATCCTGCAGGATACATCCAGCTGATGTGCTGGAAGAAATCTCCAGGTTTATGGAGGTTATGACCAAGCTTTATGGTCAGCTCTTCAGAAGGAATAAAATGACTGCAACGCCAGGTACCTAAAGTTTATTGTTTGGAATCCAGACTCTCAGTTTTCTGCTCTAACCACTTGGTCCTGCTCCAGGAATGTTACTGGGTACAAGATTATCAGACCCTAACATTTTGTATGAAACAGGCAGCAAAATAAAAAACATTAAATGAAGTCTAGTCACATTTACTACAGGACAGAATTGGTTGGACTTCAGTGTTTTAAATGCACATATGTTTGCTGTTTCATTTTATGTGATCTTAATTTGCAGATTTTTTTTTTTTTTTAAACATCTTTAGCAGTTAATATATTGAATTATATTGTGGTGGACTTGGCAGTGCTAGGTTAATGCTTGGAGCTGATAATCCAACCTAAACGAATCCACAATTCAGCCATAGCTTCCTCATAATTAAAACCAACCACACATTAACACAAAACTTGCCTTCTACAATACACAATCTCAAAATTGCAATCTTAATGGCCCACATCAAAATTGAAAGTAAATGGATAAGATCTGAATTTCCAAATCCCACAGACCTCTCCATATCTTCTGAAATATCTCTATGAAATATGTGCACATCTGTACGCACACAGCTTTACCTCCTTCCTCTATTTTTGCACTGCTCTGCATGTTCACACTACAGAAAGGACCTGAAAGCCAATATCAGGCTTTCTGCAAGCAGAAACAATCACAGTGAGGTCCGTAAAACTACAACTGCATGTGCCAAGTATGATTCAAACCACTGGAAACAAGGAGTCATTGCTTCAAGGACCAAAACTCACAACTTGCTGGAATCCTCTCTAGGGACTCGGAAAAACCTGGCGCGAATTAAGAGGTGAATGATTTTCCGATGCAAGACTGAAGGGACTTCCTACCCAGCACAGGCACTGCCCTCTCCCTGCCAGCACATATCACTCCAGGCACTGCAGGTAACCCCAACACCAAACCTGACCGTGTCTTCAAAGCAGTTCCTCCACAACCTCATTGTTAAGAGATGCATCTTTCAAAGACATCTCCCTGCCTCACTGTACCTCTGCCACGCCTAAGAGCATTTATCTTCTCGAGTTATGCCACGGCATTTTACAGAATTCAAACCCAAACTTTCCAGGTGTTCCTTCAGGAAGGGAGACACACTAGTTATCCACTTCTGAATTGTTCCATGGATACCAGTGTTAGGGAACTGACTCTGAAATTAAGCCACCTCTGGTAGCTCAAGATCAGAAATGCAAACTCAAAAAATTACCACGACAACATTCAGTACAAAACCCAATGTCCACAATCAACACTTGATCACTTCTGAAATAGTCTTGCATCAAACATAAGCAAGCTGCATATGGTAATTTAACATGTAACAAACATCTAAAACCCCACAGTTTGCAGGGCTTTCCTCTTGCTTATTTGTCCAACAAAATATTCAAGCAAGGGTTTGCAAAAGAAAAGAACAAGATGAGTGACAGGTGGGTGCAGCACTTCCCTTGGGCTTGGAATAGCCATGTGTCACAGGGAACACGCTTCCTGATCCCTGCTGTCAGGGAAGCCTCATTCTGCCACTAGGAGAAAACCACGAGCCAAAAATTCTGCAGTGGGATGTGCAGTGTGGGGCCTGCAAATTTAGTTAGGTCCTAACTCTCCGTTTGGAAATCTATGCTCTAGAAGTTGTTTCACAGGACAGATTGCATTCTCACCCTTCAAGCATTAAATAAAAGCAAGAATCTGCTGCTTCCACAGCAACACCCCTACTGCCCTGATACGTTAACAAAAGAAATTACAGGCTTCCAGTGACAGTACAAGACCCTGATTGCAACATATATCCACCTTTTCTGTCTAACTCCTTCACTGCAAAGAACTGCCTAGGCGAGCGGTCTCCCTCCAGCACAAGGTACTGTGGTGGGAACCACTTCTGCAAAAAGTGTTCCTGGGTCAAATCCCATCACACATCTCCCCAAAGGGTAAAAGAGCACACTCTGTGTTGTACACAGACATCAAACTGTAAATCAACTGTCTCTCAGTATGACCGACCACTGAATGAACTACACAAGTAACACTATAGCATAGAATCAGACCATGTAGTGAAAATTTCCATTTATAGTGCTCAGCTACTGAAATACAGCCTTACAGTTAAAGTGCTTGTTATCTGAAGGCTTCTTTACACGATTAATAAAGCATAAAAGAACATGAACACATATGAGCATAAATAAAAAAACCTTTTCTCTTTCTCCCTCTTGGGTTTTACCAGCAGTGGCCAGACTGGCTCTACAAGGGGTTAACAGCACAGTTTCAGCAATGAAAATGTTCATCAATCTTACTTCTTCAGGTAAGATGAACAAATATCCCTCTCCTTCTACCCTTGCCCACTGGCTGATCTATAAGAACACCTCTCTCTCAACCTGTACTGGCTGCCCCAGTAACCCACTGCTGGTGAGGCTACACCAAGAGAGTGATCACTGAAAACAGCTCACTGGGAAACAAACAAAACCCCCAAACAAACAACCAAAACCCCCACACCACCGAAAGGACGTTTTTAGCTCAGGCCATCTCTACAGCAGCCCCAAAAAGGCTCTGCCAACACTCCCGCGGAGGGGGCAGAGCGCGTGGCACGGGGGGAGGAAGGAGCAGCTGGGCAGGTTCAGCGCTGAAGCCCCGTGTATCAGGGATCTTCCCGCCTTCCAGCCCCGCAAGGAACCTCCAGGCACAGCTTTCCACATTCAGCCAAGGCGTGGGAGCTGCAGAAGGCTGATACCTCACACTGAGGGACTGACGGATTGATTTTGATGGGCGCAGAGGCTGCTCTGGCAGCCTGTCCCCACAAGCACCAGGGGTAAAGGGTTTTTTCCACAATTTAAACCTTCTGTCTTAGGACAGGGCGATGTGGAAAGAGAGTAATAATAGGGAAGTGGTGACAAAAAAATTATTTTAAACCTGTCCTACATTTATAGTAATAATATTGGCACTTTTACAGCATCAGCCTTCCAGGGACGTCAGACCATTTTTTTAAAGGTAGGTTGCTAATATTCCTTTTTACAATGACAAAAAGAAAGGTCAGAAACTTAATCAATTTTTCAAGAGTGCTTAGCATATTATGACTGCACTGTATAAACAGAGTACAAGGCGCCTAAACTTCAGTTTTATTTACAAAACTGCAATTCCTGATCCTTATATCGCCACTGTATTAACACTTCCATCATGCTCCACTCCAGCATCTCAAAAGGCTCCAAGCATGGCTTCATAAAAAAGTATTTATTTTCATCTTACACGTAAAATTCAAGTTTAAAGCTTACGTGATGCTTAGATTTTTGCACAAGTAATTTTAAATAATGTAAAATTCAGGAAGACAGCAGAGATCTTCACTCACACAGACAAACAGACACATGCACAGGCACCAGTAAAAGAGCTTTCATAATGATCATTAAAATTAGCATCTTTGCCACTCAGCTTCCACTGGCAGAAGAACCAGAAGAACACAATCAGCTACTGGCCCTCTTCTTGAGTGCAGAACTCTTTATTTTGGGACAGTTGTAAGGGTTCTCACCTCCAGCTGTCCTCCCTGTATTCTGCTGGAATCCCCACCAGGCCACAGCAGGGAGAGCTCAGCTGCTCGGGGGCAGCTGCTGAAAGGCTACTGCTCTTGGCTGAAGAAAAACAGGTTTGTTTTCCTTAACACACCGGGCTCTGAGCTGCTGCATTTCAGCAGCACCCACGTCAGCGAGGGACAGAGAGGTAAAAGGAGACTAAACCTGCACAAAGGTAAGATGGTTGTGAGCCGTGATCCCAAAAAACAATCCCCACGGTCAAAAGTAAGGCTCAACTTGTAAGCACACTCATTCAATGTACTTATGTTTTCACTGCCAGAATGTAAACATAACTTGACTGTTTCAGACAGTACTGGGGGGGTTTATTTATTTATTTGGAAAAATAAGTAGTGAAAAGGAACGTGGGTGGTCATGAGCTGTGGATGGTTTTGTAAAAAGTGTTATTAAAGGCCAGAGCAACGATTTCCACAAAAACCTCTGTCACATCACTATCAGCTGAAACAGCCTGCCCAGTCACACTAAATATAGCTGACTAGTTTAAGACTGAATCTCTGTATTCTCTCAACCAATAATATTACATGTACGAACTCCACTATTCTCTAAATGTCAAATGAGTTCATATTTTATTAATGCCAACTCTTTCCCCTCCCCCTAAATATCACACACCTTCTATGAAACAAAAGTTAAGACTATTACAAATCAAATGCATGATTTCCCACTAATCTCAGGGGGAGTTTATAAAGCACATTAGAAGCAGGACCGTTTCTTAAAGAAAAAAAAGGCAAGATCCTATTTCTCCAGGTTAGTAGTCTAATAAGATCTCTGGGTTTTAACAACGTATGGCTTCATCACAGTTGAAAGTTTTTTCTTCTATGATCATACAGCTCTGTTTTTATTTTACTATTATTATTATACATGCACATTTACACACATTCATACCTTTAAATATTTTATTCCACCATATATATATACACACACACCTTTAAATACTTTATTCAACTATATATATGTATTTCTGCTAATATAAAACTCTGCTTATGCTCTTTGCTTTAAAATGAGAATATTCACATGGGGGTTTACTCAAGTACAGAAAAGGCAATAAAATTATATAGTTACAGATTGTTCAAGGTATCTCCAGGTATGAATAAACTTATTTAGAAGACTTTTGCTCTGGCACAGAAACCTCTATCTTTCTTACTCCCCTACTGCTGAATTTAAACCATAGGAGTTTTATCACGTACATAAAGTATCCGAAAAACAAGCCACCAAGCCACGCTGGTGACACCAGAGGAAAGGTAATGAACTCCTCTAAAAGGCTCAGCCTGCAGCAGCTTGGGCTACAGCTATTTTATTTTCATAAAACTCCCCCATCCTCCCCAGATGGGCCTGTCCCAACAGATACACAAAGTTTATTTCACTCTTCCTTTTTTTTCTTTAACCCTGCAAGTAAATGGGTTGTTGTACCTGAATCGGGAGGTTTTTCTCTCTGGTTAAAGCCTAAATAAGTAGTTTTACATTTGGATTTGTCCCCAGGCTGCATCCTACTGCTGCTCACTGGTATTGGTACCACTGATCCCAGCCTCATATAGAACACCTCAGAAGTCTAAATGGCTTAAAACCTGTTTCAAAGAAAAACCCAAAACACCCCCAAAAAAAACCCAAATGTAAAAACAAACAAAACCCAAAACAAACAAAAACTTCTCATACTTGCAGTGCCACACCAAAGGAGCAAGAAGCACTTGCCCTTTAAGTCACAACTCTTGGCAAAAAAAATATAAAGTATGAAAACCTTCAGAAGAATAATAATCAATATGAAGCAAAGGGAAGCATATTGTAATTGTTATTTATTATTTGCAGCTGCCCTTGAAAGCAGGGAACTAAGGTGACGCATTTAATTAAAACTAACAGAAAGTAAAAACAAAACATTCAAACATAAACACTTTATACCATCTTCAGAAAGTAAGTGAAACCTGTAGGTAGGAGCATTGCTTAAGATGACAAAATAATATTCCAAATTATATCCTTTATGCAAAATGATTGTAATATTTGCCTTCAAAGTACCTGTTCAAACATTAATTAGTAGAGAGATGAAATAAAAAAGAATGGGCAAACTGATTCAAAAGTTATACCGCCAGAGCTTAAATAAGTGACAAAACTGGTGTCCCAGCCAGTCCAAGCAAAGGGAGCTGTAACAAAGCCCCTGCTGTTCACCTGATCGAACACTTAAACAGGTTCACTAAGAAGTGCTGGTGGAAATACACATATAAAGATAAGAGAGCTGTATCCAGGCTGACACTGTCATATGAAAGGCACAAAATGAAAGTGGGAGAAAAAGCACAGGATGTGTCCTGTGAACAGGCAGACTGATGCCAGGAGTGCCTTACCCACCAGGTTTATGCTGGTGATATTCCATGGACTCCCCTCTACTGTGTGTGAAATGAGAGCTGAGCCCAAAGGATATCAGAGCCAGAAATGGCTCAGTATGTGCCATGAACCCAGTTCTCACCTTTGCACATGGAGATGCATATCCATAAAGAAATCACTTCTAAAAAAAATTCCCTTAGCAAACAACACTGTCCTTAAGCTGCACCCAGCTACTGATTTATGGTATGCAGCAGGGCCCTGCAGCAATATATTGCCCTGCTATTCACATACCTGTCACAACACTCAGTTCCCATGTTGCTTTACTCATTTCTCATCATCCCGTGATTTTTAAAATAAATTTTTCACTAGAGAATAAAGCTTCTCAAACTCCCTCTTAGAAAAGAAAAAAAAAAAACACACAACCAAACACATGCATTACTTTAAAAGACAGCAACAACAACAACAAAAAAAAAAAGCAGACTGTAAAACCAAATCAAATCAATCCTAGTGGCTGCAGCATTGTGGCACTAACAGAGATACAACAGGGTAAACAGATCATGGTTTCTTTGTTAATACTGCTTTTACCAATTTTCTTTTCAGGTTTCTCACTTGATGACATCCTCCTTCAAAAATACACACAATGCTTCCACTACAAAACACCGAGAAGACAAATAAAGACCCTGTCTGAAGCTACCACAGAATCCAGGCTCTCCTCCCCAGAAATAATTCAGCTGTTCTTACCATCACACAAACCCTCAGCCATAATCATCTTCACTTCCACGCTTTCCTCTACCCTTCTGGTAGGATCCTGTCTTTTTTTTTTTTTCCCCTCAGTAGGTTTTCTAAAATCCATCATTTGTTATCCAGACCTACAACTGAATCCAGGCTCACCTCCTGCACTACAACATAGCTCTCTCTGCTTCCACTGTGAAACTAATTCATTTCCAGTTTTTCTAAATTTTGGTCTCCCTTTAGTTTGCCACAATCTCTCCTGAAACCAAATTACTGACTTTCAGAGAGTTACAGTATTTAAGAATAATTCAAAATACTGTCGCTGTACTTCACGTCTTTATTTCAATTACAGTTTTTCCAAACGAGGAAAGTACCTTTTAAAACATCCATGGAATGAACACCATTCAAGAGATACACTATCTATTAGAGGAGTGGCTATATAAACGTTTTCAATCAAATGTAATTAATGAAAACTTTTTCACCTTGAAAAGTCAGCCACATGCACGACAGATACTCTCCAGTATCCTTCCCAAAGTTGCCTTTAGGAACATTGTAACCACATGAAATCCTATTAGTAGGTGCTGAACTCCTACATTGTGACTCTTCCGGCAGCCTTCTACATAACAAAAATGCAATGAAGTACCATACAACTTTCCCCCCTTATTATGCAAAATCCTTATCAAATTCAATAGTGTGACGTCGTTCAAAATCCTGCCTAACAATGGCTCGCAGGAGGTCAAGAGATGTCGGCTTTGTTTTAGCTTCACGTGCTCTTCAGTCTATTAACGCTAAAGGAAAAAGAACCTTCACAGGACTAACCGATAAAGATCAAACCCAACCAAACAATGGGAAGGAAATTCAGACTTAAAACTGGTACTTAGCCCTTCGCCAGGCGAGCAGCCCACCGTGCCAAGGTGCTGGGCGGCACAAGGATCCTGGGACACCCAGGAAGGACAAGGTGAGGCAAGGAGCCTTCAGCTCCCCACTTCCCACGCCCTCGTTGGTTCGGGCAAGAGCTCTTGTTTTAAGGGAGTATTTATATTTCCTGGGAGGAACCACCGGGCAGCCCCCCGACTCCTTTGTGCGGCAGGTTGCGAGTGGAATGGAATGTGTCATGCGGCACACGTTCCACTCGCAACCAGGAGGACAAAGGATTCACTGATCAGGGGGGACAATTAGTCCCAATTAGGCCTATTTCGCAGCTGAGTGTAAGGGCTGGGGGAAGGGAGCTTAATTTTTTAAAGCAATGGGTCCCTCAGGCGAGTTAAAAGAAAGATCAGTAAAGTGACAAGCTTGAGAAGGTGCGCCCTACCAGTCAGCACGGGGGAGCTCCACAGAGGAGGTGGCACCGAGCCTCGGGCAGCCACCTCCAGGAGAGGACAGAGCAGGGCTTCTCAAACCTCAGGCACACCAGGTAAGAAACCTGATAGCCGTTCTGCCTGTTAGCTCATGTGACTAACCAAATTTCCCAGTTTTCAACCCACTCCTCCAGCAGCAGTTCTCCCGTCTCACACACAGGCAGACACGCACACAGACACACGGGCAGGAAGGTCGGGAATACTCACATATGCACATGTGGAGGCTGGAACCTGCTCTGGTTGATGTTGTAGTGTGTAAATGCCTGCGTTGGGTTGGAGCTGTATTCATCCACTGTGATGGTAACTTTGCCTTGTGAAGGAATTCCATGAGCCATCCTTCCTCCTTATGGACATGAGCAGCTCACAACTTCCCAAGGCCAGGAGCAGGGTAGGGCATTGTGGTCCAGGCAGCTCCCGATTCCCAGCAGCTCCTCATCAACTCCCTGACCTCTGCCAGGAGAGAAAGACAGCACACACTGCTATAAGCTATGAGGAGATGTAAACATACACAGACAGATTACTCTGTCCTCTCCTGATTTCTATTCAGACACCTCTCTCTCTATTTTTAGGTACCCATTACCCCATTCTCTAAGCATTACTACTTATTTTTTTGTTTGTTTGTTTACCTTGGGGTGGGGGGAATAAAACATTTGTGTTTTAAGCTTCTGTTAAATACTCCACACTTCATATTCTTTATTTGAAATAACATCTCAACCACCAAAATTAATAATTGGACCCAGTTTGCCGAAAGACAAATAACTTTCCACAAACATACACATTTGTTTTGAAGACCCTATTGAAGCTTTACGGCATGAATGACAATCGACAGACTTATAAGAAACTGATGTAAAGAACACTTCAAAATTGCGTAGCTAAAGTTACACCCAAATACCTCTAAATCAAAGCATTTATTTCTCTAGAGAAAGAAGATTATCCAGACAACGTTAGCAAAATATCCATGTAATAGTGCACTAGCAATGAAACTGGTTTGGACTCACCACCGGACAGTAATGATTTATCTGACAGATTTAAGTGCGATTTTATGCGTAAATATTTCTGAATAAGATGAAAGGAACAGGCTCTTCCCTCTGTATGCATCCCTATCTTTCACTTCTTCAAAGTGCTCTTAAACACAATTTTCGTTAAGACTGGATGTACACTGTAATATAAGCAAAACCCAAAGAGCCAGAAACCTCCCAAGCCTGCTCTGCTGAGTTTCTTGCACAAAATCTGAGCTTTGATTTCTTCAGTCAATAAACTGAGGATACCTCAGCTGCCTTTCTTTCAGAGGGACTCTGTGAAAATTGATCAGCTGATGTTCGAAGAACACTTTCAAGAGGAGCAATTCTTTTAAGAGCCCCGCTTAGGAGGCAGATGCTCAGCTGGGACACACTATCCTAGCAAGGACTTACATGAATTCATGACACCTGGCATCAGCTGATAGCCCTCCCTTCAGTTGCCACACGCAATAGTGGTTTTCTTCATATCTGGTGTGTAATTTGCAAAAGTAGATCAGTTAAATCAGCTTACTGGGAAGAACAAAGAGATGGGAAAGAGAAGAGAATGGCTTGGGCCCCGAGCATCAAACTAAGCACTATTTTTCCAGTGCAATTTCCCTGGACTTCTCTAGCTCCCAGACAGAAATGTGTTTGCCATGTGTAACATGAAATATTTGAAATCTTTGATTTGTATTCAAAATATATTTTTAATACAAAGACTAATTTCCAGTTTGGCATGAAGCATGATGAAAATACCCTGCAAATGGCAGATGGCCTGCTATAGGCCATTTATTTTACTATTTTACCACCTCGGGCCTATGTAGGCTTCCATATGTTAGTTGGGTTAAGACATTCTGCAGCCTTCATTCCAGTAACTGGGTTCTGTCCTACGTCTTTTTTAGATGGAGGGAAAAAAATACAAAAGAAGATGAAGATGAAACTAAAGCATAAAGTCCCGGCTTACAAACCATCACTAGTAAGAAGGTCCATCTTTGTAACTCAGGTTATGGTCTGGTCTCCACACGAATCCCCTTTGTAAGAACAAGTGCAATAGTGCAGCAGCAAGGTGAGCTTTACTAAAACAAATCTTTGCTGCCTTGTGATGTGATTTAAGATGCTGCAACAACTGCTCACGAATCTTAATGTAGTGGTTACCACACCAAGTTTGCAGCTGTTTCCTTAATTTCCTTTACAATTATATTTTAGTGTTATTTTGCATAACAGTAAAACACAACACCTGCTTCAAACCGCAGTCCTGTTCCAAGTACTGTAATTCTTTTGAGATAGAAACTGTGAAGAAGAGTGCACAACACAGAGCAGCATAATTGCCCTGTACTGAAAAGTAAATACAAATGAAAACATCTTCCTGCCAGAGAAATGGCTGTCATTAACCAGAATGCTGCCCGTCAGAGCTCCCAGGAAAAAAACAAACAACAAGACTTTTTCTTTTACACAGCAAGAACTTTAGCGTCTGCATATATTAAGAAGTGGTGTGAAAATTACATGGGTAATGTTACTTTTTTCCACAATTAAAAACAACAATATAAAGCAACACATTAAACCAACAACAAAAATATGCTTGGGCTTTCAGAAAAGCTAAATGACACTGTTTTCAGTAATCCAGCCTAAGAAAGGTCAGAACATTAAATTTCATATTATAGTTCACTCATGGAACAAAAATCTAATTTGTTCATGGGAGTGAATTATACATAAAGATAATAAACATTTTTTCAAGGTTTATAACAATCCGTGTTACAGAAAGAAATTACAACTAACTGACATAAAACAAATGATAAGAGGATACTTGAATAGCTGTATTAAATACTTCTGACTCTCAGTAAGATTATAAGTGTATAAACTGCAATTCCTTCCCATTGTTCTAATCTTCAATCTTAAAAATAAATCTCTATACTTAAATTAAGACAAAGCTAAACAAACTATCCTTTTAAACTGAAATTCACAACAAATGCCAGACTGGGGATTAAAAAGGAAAATAAAATTTGAAGCTGGCTTCTATGTCAATTCTCTTAATTTCCATTTAGTACTCTATAGAGTACTACAGCTCACCTATCAGAAGTATCTAATTATTACCTTCCTTACTCTGAATGTCTCTGAAGAAAATAGAAAAAGAAGCTGAACACTTCAAAACTTTTAAAAAAAAATTTAGGCCCAAGATTTAAAAAAAAAAAAAAAATTAAAAAGACTACTTTGAATTGCTCTCTGTTCTTCTTTCTCCAACTGCGAGCACTGTTTGAAGGTTACATGCAGGAGACGAGTACAAAAGAATAAAAGTTGCATTATTTTCCCATCTCTCAAGTATAACCATGTGTAATACCTCCCAAGCCTCACGAGGCAGTTTTAAGTAAGAATGACCATATTAAAAACCTAAATAATGATTTTTTGGCATGTTGCGTTTTCCCAAATATAGGCAGTTACCCTTTTCCAGCCTGTAGTTGTACCGGCAGCGAGACACGAGATGTGCCATTGTACATATCTGCTCAGTGTTACAGGTAAAAACCGGCACTTTTTCAGAACAGGGCTGGCCCAAACTTAGGCGCAGCTAATTGCAAATCTGTACACTGCTGCCCTGCCACAAAAACTACCACGAAATAAGCACAGGTAAGTCATTGGAGATGTAACATTACATTTCACGGGGAGCTACGCACACGAGCCCTGCGTACGTACAGGCGCACACAGAGGCACGCGAAAAACCCATTTCCCCAAATAAAATATTTACGCCTTCCTCATCTGAATTTCAAAAATTTGCCTCCGGCTGTAAGAGAAAATGCTGAAAGGCAGGAGGAGACGGGAAGGGTTAATCCCGTGTCAACACCTTCTGTTGATACATCCATCCCCTATCCCGGCGCTGTTTCCACCGACACCACGCGTTCCGCCCGCCCGGGGCGCGGGCACCGGCCCCGCCGCGCCCGCATCCCCCCGCACTCACGGTGCGCTGCCCCTCAACCCGCGGGGGGCTGGCAGCGGCCTCGCAGCCCCCGAGATGCTGCGCTGCTGTTGGCGGACAACTCCTGGCTCCAGACACCCCATCGAGTCCGGCGGAGGCGCTGGAGGGGGGGCTGGACCCCGACACTCCCCCACCCCGCTCCCCCCCCCTACCCCGCCCCGCCGACCCCCGGTACCTGCGCTCCCGGCCGCTCCCCACCGCCGCCCGCCGCCGCTCCCGGGCCGCCCCGGCCGCGGCCCCGCGGGGCGCCGGGCTCGCCCCCCGGTGATTGATGGCTCCGGGTGGCCAATGGCTCCGGCGCGGCCCCGTCCCGGCGTGTGCCGCAGCCCCCGCCCCGCGCCCCCTGCCCTGCCCTGCCCCCGCCCCGCGGCTCCGGGGGGCATCGCTGCCCTGTGTGCGCCGTACGTGCCGCGCCGCACAAAGTTCGCGTCGCCCCCGTGTCCCCCGGCTGCCACGCACCGGGATGATCCGGCGGGGGGAGGATGCTCGGGGGAGGGATGCGATAAACTCCGCGGCAGCCGCGGGCGAGGGTGGGTGGGCGGGATGCCCGCTGCTTCTCATCCCGGCGGTGCCAAGCGCGCCGTCCCCCGCACCTCGCCCCCAACCCCTTGAGAGTCTGAGGCCTCCGGGATCAGCGTTTCAGAGCGGCTTCTCCGCCGGCGAAAGGGCGAGGGACAACTCCGCCGGGGAACGGCGAACCAACCCGCCTTTCCCTCCTTTACTTTTGCGGCGCGTTCCCTCCCTACACACACACACACACCCCCCATCCCCGGGTCCCTCCGCGCCTGCAGCCCCGTCCCCGCCGGCCGCTCGGCGCTGCCGCCCGCCCGCCCGCTGGCCCCAGCCAGCACAATGCTCCCCGGCCTACCCTCCCGGCCCCGCCGCGCCGCCCCCCGCCCCGACCCCGCGCCGGCAGCCCCGCACACCCCCTGCCGTCCCCGGGCCGCTTCCCGCGCCGCCGACCCCTCGCCGCCCCCTGGCCCGAGCGGGGGGCGCGGCGGCGGCCGAGGGCAGCGGGGGCACGGCCTGGGCAGCGGGGCAGGGCAGCCGCGCTCAGCGCCGCCGGGAACGCGCCGCGGCTGCGGGGAAGCGCCGCCGCCGCCTCCGCTGCTGCCGCCGCACCGACCCGACCGACCCGACCCGACCCGACCCGGCGGGCTCGGGCGGTCACGCCGGGGGGCGGCAGGAGAGCAGGCGGCCGGGTTTATTCTCATTATTGTTCGCGGGAGGCTGGACCCGCCGCCGCCGCCGCCGCCGGAGCTCCTGCCCGCCCCCCCCTCCCGCGCTCTCGCCCATGACACGGCACCTCTAACCCGCCGCTTTGTGCGGCGCTGCCCCCGCCGCGCCCGCCCTGCACCGACACCGGCCCGGGGCCGCTCACCTTCCTTCCCTCCGCCGGCTGCCGCTGCGGGCGGGTCGGGGATGCCTTTAGCGGGGCCGCTCCATGGGGCTGCGGGGGCGCGGCCGGGGCAGAGCCTGCGCCCGACCCCGCGGCGGTGCCCGGCGGGGCCCTGGCTCCGCGTCCGGGTCCGGCTGCGGGAGCGGGGCGGCGGCGGGGGCGGGCGCGGTGCAGTGATCGGGACTGCCACTGGGGTCAGGGAGCAGGCACCAGGAAACACGGCGGCCACGGCGCGCTGCTCGCACACACACAGACACACACACACACGCACGGCTCCTCCCGCTGCCTCGCACTTCACCCCCCCGGGCAGGGAGGGAGGGAGGGAGCAGTGGCTGCTGCATTTCCCAAGTGCGGCACGGCTTTCCCCCCGCCGGGCCGGCTGGAGCGGTGGCCGTGCCGCCCATTGGGGTCACGCCGGGGTGCCCCGGGGGAGCGGGGAGGGCAGCGCCGGAGCCCACCGGGACCCCCTTCCCCGCCGCCGAGGGGCAGCGCCCGCCTCGCACCCCCGAAACACGGCCGGCCCCGCACCGCGCACCGCCGACCGGCTCTGTCCCTGCCCACACGGATAGCAAAATAAATAAGTAACAGCAACAATTAAAAAAAAAAAAAATTAAAAATATATAAAAAAAAAATGCTCGGAACGGGTTTTCGCATCTTCCGCCGCACCTTTCGTCACTGGGTGTTTATGCGGTGCTCTGCTCCTTTGTAGGTAAGCTCACCTCAGCGGCCAGAAAAACACACAGAAACACCACTGCAGGGTTCGCCTTTGAGGCCGAACATTGTCTTAGGGTGACTGGGGCTTTTATGTGGAAAGACAGAATCAGGGAATCACGGAGGTTGCTGTTGTATTCTTCCTTTTTTTTTTTTTTTTTGTCTTCCCCCACCCAATTCCACAGGAATTGTCTCAACAGCCACAACAGTAACAAGTAAAGATTATAGGTGTTTGTTCTGTTACTTTCAGACAGCAAATGGAAGGGAAGACTTCCACAGAGGTACTCTTACAATGGGGAGGGAAAAAAAAAGAAATAAGGAAGAAAAGGAAAAAATCCAAACAATTTTGAATAGTCAAGCAGATCGAAAATAGATAACAGGTCTCTGAGAGTAAAGAGTGTCCTATATATTTTAAATAAGTAATTTTGACTCCGGCCAACCTTCAGATGTGCATGGCAAGCACGCAGGTTTTTCTTTGTTACTGAAAACCGTGAGAAGGGTCCCTTGTACTGCCAGGCAGAAATCCACTGGGATGGATTGTCCTGTTCAGAAGCATGGCAAACTAAGAAAAAATCAACCTAAAAAAACACTAAATGGCAAAAGGTTTTTTGCAAATTTGCCCTTTCAGTCTCTCTTTTTTTTTTTTTTTACTATTGTCTTTATCCCTTTTAATAGAAGCAAGCACTGTGAGCCACCAAAGGAAAATTCCTGTTTCAGACAAAATGGCCCACAGATGAGTCGTCCTCCTAATCAAATCAAAGTAACATTTCCAGGGCAACTTTGCCTGGAACGAAGTCTGAGGCCGTAGTTTCACAAGTATTTTTAACTAACTTACTCTGACACAGCTGTAAAATAAGCAGTCCAGCATTCAACCCACTCCCCCCACTTCTGTCCCTGCACTCACCCTCCTGTGAGAGCTGGGAACCTCACCTGGCAAAATGATCCATTTAGCACCAGGGAAAAATATTCAGGTTTGGTGTGAGTCGGTCTCCTCATCCAATCCACTTCACAACTGCGCAAATAATTCTTCTGGAACAAGACAGAGAGTGAGATGAGGAACTGAGGACAGAAAGAGAGGACAGCTTCATTGGTACGACTGCCAGCTTCAGTATAGGAACATGGAGGGGCAGGTGAGGTGAGGAGGAGCAGCGGGTTTGACCCTGAACCTGCTGCATCCCTTCTCCACAGCTGCAGCAGGACTTTCCTGTAGTTTTGCCCTTATACATCTGGAACCCCCAGCACTACAAAAAGGAGCTTCTGGCACAGAGGAAGAAACAAAGTGGAAGCCTGGGTAGGTGGCCAGACTGGGAGTTAGAAAGCTCAGAGACCTTCTCTCTGATACTCTGTATGGCAAGAAGACAGATCAGACATTCCCCCGGGTGTTTCAGTGTCCTGGTACTGAAATGAGCACTTACCTGATCCACTGGTCCTTATACAAAGCAAGCTCTGAGACCTGAAAGTTAGAGGTACGTGGGTGCTTGTACGAATCCAGAGTGGGACCTGACTCCAGGTTCACACTTCCATCCCAATACTGAGTGTTCCTCAACACCACCAAGCTGTAATACAGTCACCAGGAGCACTGTTTTTAATATATGACTTGAGAAACTCTGAAACATTTTCTGTTAAGAGCACACAAAGAAACTTTTCTTTTTTTTCAAACTACTTGTTTTCTGTTTCCCCAGGAACAGTATGCTTTCCAAAGATGCACCCACTTTAGAAATGTGCTGGCCCTGGAGTTGCTCAAAGAAGGAAAAAATATTTTATTTAAATTGATTAAAGGATTTTCTGAGGAAAAGAGTTGCCTTCTCTAATTCGCGGGAGAGCATTAAAATGCAAATACAGAAAAATAAAACATCTATATGTTGGCTGGAATATGTATTTATTAATACACGTTTGACAAGAGGATCTCAGAGATAAATTCAAAAAGCGAATAAGTAAATGAGCTGTTTATTGTGAGTGTCACAGGACTGATTTTTCTAGCTGGGTGAAATTCAAAACAGTGAACAAACAGCTTATGTTTACTTTAATACTCCCTATTTGTAATATTAAATGTGTATGTTATACATGAAACCTTAGTCATGTTCAGAGTTTGCACTGGATTTTATTTTTTCACTTTTACAAATCCAAAGTGAGTGTCATCAATTGTACAGATGCAGGAGATGCATGCTAAATATTATAAAGCACTGTAGTAGCCCAAAAAGCATGGACATCCTTCAAAATCTGTTCTGTCCTCTCGAATACAGTTCATAGGAACCATTGCCTCCAGTTTCTGCCAAGCACAAGACAGAGCCTTTGAGACACACACAGGGTAATCTGGAGTGAACCACAGACACCCACCTCATTTTGCTGTTCAGGAAAAATCTTCCCTAAAGTATCTGTGAAGCAATACAAGAAAGAATCATTTAAAGTCCACCTCTGAGAACTCATTCCTTAAATAACAGGATTTTTTGAGTGATCTTTTAAGCAGAAAGGAATTAAAAACAAAACAAGCGAACAAACAAAAAGGTACAAAAGCAAACCAACCAAACAAAACCAAACAAACAAAACCAAAACAACCAACTTCCAAACACATGCAAACAACACAAGAGGAAGAAATTCATTTTTTTAAAAAACCCTCCTTCCAAAAAGGGTTTCAAGGCAGGTGAGCTCCCCAGTCTAGCCCACAGCACAGTCCCTGGAATGCCTACACTGGCCCATGGCAGAGTGGGACCAAGACCTGCACAGGGTATGCTACAGTTTCACAAAATACTGGGCCAGTGTTTCACACTATCTTTTCGTTTGGACCCAGGATCAGAGGGGTTTGGTTTGTTTGTTTCAGGACATGGATTTTTTTAGCCATTTCAAGACCAGTGCATCAAGGGTTCTCATTTCCATTGCAGACAGAGTTCAGTTTCGGCCTGCAGAGACTGGGGCATGCAGGTAGAGTACTAAACAGTGTGTATTTTGATTTGTTATCATTTTAAGAAAGTAGGTCCAGTGGACAGGCACTGGTAGCAATCTGCACCAAAAGTCACTGGACACACCAGGTGTCAATACAGATCACTGCAGTTCTGCCAAAACCTGTAACTCAACAGGCTCATTCCCCTCATGACAGCAGAAATTCTTCACTAACTGTGGAACAGAAGACAACAGGAGAAAACTGCAGTAGTTTAGGCTTAATGCCCCACTGAGTCCCACAACATTCCAAATTTGCTGAATATAGTTGGATAGATTTAAAGTTCTCCGCTGCTCTCTCTCTTCGCCTGTAGTCCATAAGTCACAGGGCATTTGGTGTCCGTGCTGGCCAACAACACGAAAACAACAGAAAATCATAGTATTATCTATGAAAAACAATCAAATAGAAAAAAAAAAACATCCAGGATTCCAATTCTGAAGATACAAATTGGGGTTTTTTTTCACTCTTAGAGCTCCTGAACAAAGTCACAGACTGGATCTGGGAGTTAATTGAATCCTAAAAGCTGAATTTAAAAAAAAAAAAAACAAAAAAAACCAAAACAAAACAAAAAAAAACACCAACCAAAACGCCTCTTGGCTTTTGGTTTTTGCATTCTCTCCCATTATGAATTTTTACCCCACTTTTTCTCTCACGGACAAAGGCCCATACACTAACCTGTTCAACACTCCAGCAAACACTACGTCTTCAGGAAGACTCCATGACCCCCCTCCCCATGGAAACCCATCAGCTTTTGGAGGGAAATGACAATTATCAAAAGGAAGTGAAATTTGCCCCTTCTGTCAGAGTCTGCAGCCACAGAGGAGCACAGCATTGTAACGCTGACACAGCATCAGGTAAGGCTACTGAAGGAAGTATCACTAGTTGCCCTCTGGACAGACCTTTTATGTTTAATGGACCAGAACTTTGTCTGCTGCCTTCCCCCTTTAAAATAAAATTAAATATTTGATTGGAACTTTCCTACTCGCCCCCTATAGAAACAAAAAATGATGCAAAAAAAAAAGTTGTAGGTGAGTCGTTTACCCTTCTAAAAAAATCCCAATGTAACTGATAGTCAAGTCACCTAGAGAAGAAACCATTCCTTTGTTTTTTTCCAGAACATTCCACTGAACATTCTTTTTTCAAAACTGAGACGGATATATGGGTGATTTATTCCTTCATAATAGAACAGGCAGTGACTTCAGTTTTGTATGTACACAAAGATCCAAGTGTTGTTTGATGGAGAGCAGTTACTGCAAAGACATTACTACAGGAACTCCCGAATACTGAAGGCTCAGGGCACGCTATAAGGAAAGGTTTTTGGGGGTCACCTTCTGGTCAGTGAGCTGTGACAGGGAAAACACAACTGTGGGAGTAATGTGAGGTGTTTAAACATTCTATTTATTGCATAACAATTTAGCTGTTTAGAAGAATGTGGATGCCTTTTTCCACAAATGATCATTTTATGATTTAATTGGTCTATAATACATTGAGTTAAAGCCAATGCATGAGAAAATCCTCAGTTTAATTTGTCTGCAGTTCAGGTACTCAAAGCCCACTGTACCAAATAATTCCAAAACTCGGTGGTCTGTCAGGAAACAGCCATTAGTATTACAGTAGAGTGTATTACAAACTTCTCCTCTCCTTGACCTTTAACTTGTTCAACAACTCCCTTCCCTCTCCATCACACAGATTATCCCACCCTGGGGCAGACCCTGGCCACACTATGCTTCTGCTCCTGGATGTAACATGAACTGTGTCCTCCTGAGCTTTGAGAAGTCACAGTGATACCAGACAGTCTACACTCTCACTCTGCCTTCTGACTTCAGAGAGAAGATTCAGTGAAGTGGTTTTCTGTCACACTGAGTGCATTCTACAAATGGCAGACTCCACAAATTGGAATTCCTGCAGATAGAGAAAAATTCTCTCTATTCCTGAGAGAAGGTCCCTATTGCACTGAAAATTCTCAACATTAGTCAAAATTCCATGTGGAAAGCAAACTGCAAAACTGAAGTAGATGTTAGCTCTCAGTATAAATAAAGCAATTTACACGGTAGTGCAGAAGTGAGAATGTTACTCCTGTGCTATCTTGAAGACATTTTTTTGAGGAGTACAGATTTAATGGCAAATTCATCTGATGACGATAATGACTATTGTCGACAGTTACTCAGAGTTAACCTCCTTTCATCTAAACAAATAGAGCTTCACTTCATGCCTTGCACAATTAACTTTATGCTTTTGACAGACATTAAGAACCATGATCTCCAGCACATCTACATCTAGTTCCAGTTTACAGAATCCAGATTATCTTTTGTATCAGAGCTGTGGGCCCTCTGCAGAAAACTGCAGGATGAACACAACAGGAAACCTTTAAAGGTGTCAGGTGTTCCAACATGGACATCTTTCAAATCTGAGCAACCAAGACCCCCTAAATGAAGGAGAAGACTTTCACAGTCATTCTCAGGAGTCTTGTCACTTTAAATGTCCCCAGTAACGCTGCTGATGTGAAGGTACACATAAATCTAGAGCCTGAAGGTGAAATGTTTATTATGTGTTAATTATCATAATTATCAAACTTAGCTGTACAGAAAATACAGTTCAGGTTGCTTATGAATCCTCTGATTATGTGGAGAAAGAAAGAACCTTAAATTCACAAGCAGTGCTCTCTAATGTAAGGTAGATTTCTGGAAAGAAATGGCTAAGGTCTTACAATATAATCTCTGGTTAATGTTAATTTTTTTCCCTTGATTTGACATTTTAAAACCAATATTTCATAGCAGCTATTGTCTGCAATCAGGCCGAAAACACTTGCTAAAAACTGAAGGATTTTACACTCTTTGTTTCAGACACCCTTGGAAAAGAAATCCTGTATTCCAGTTATTGTCTGGCATTTGAGTTCAGTGTTGGCAAACTGGTCCCTGCATGTCTTTGAGGCATATGGAAATTGATGATGAAAGTGTCTAGTATAACTACAAGTATAATTTGATGAAAACTGGAGCAGTGAACTGTGAGAAACTGCTAAATCAGTGTCATCAAACTCTGCTTGAAAAATAATGAAACAGAAATACCACCAGGACACGAGAAATGCAGTGCAAAGGCCGTGAAACCAGAGAGCAAAGACAAAAAAAAAATAAGGGAACACACAAGACATTATTTTAATTGTTATTTTTAAAACACATGCCCAAAATACAGTACAACTTTCCCGTTCAAATTCGCTTTACAGAGACAGTGACATCATGTCTCCTCCAAATTGTTCAAGCCCAAATCTTGGCACAAGCTGTTCCAATAGAATATCATGTTCAGCCCTGGCACTCTCTCCTGTCTACCCATAACCATGTGCAGAATAAGAACAGCACTGTGGCCAATGCAAATCCTAGTTACAGCTCAAGTCCCTTGGGGCGACAGAAAAATACCAAAATAGAAAACATATTACAGTGTTAAAGCAATAATATTGCTAAGGAAAATAAAACAAACGTAACCTCAGAAGTAAGATGACATTTATTGCCTAAAAAGTTAACAATTCCTGAAGCTGTGGAAGTACTCTATAAATAAGACCTGAAGATGGCAGTGAAAAGATCCTGATATTGCTTTATTCATACATTTTGAATGAAAACAAAACAAACTTACATAGAAACCTGGGAGTAAGAGGACAGAGGAAGAAGATTTTGATACCATATGTATGTTTTGTTTACCGATGTTTCCCTACATCAGCAAACACACTCAAATTACTGAGAAAAAAAACCCACCCTAGTGATTCTACTCAAGTTGTACCCATGTTTTGAGATAGCAAAATGCATATGCATGCCCAAGAAAGGGATATAAGCATGCATATTTGCAGACTTGCCAGAAAATTCGTACAAAAAAGATCACAGGGAGACAGAGACAGCTGGAAAAATTGGAGCAGGGGCTCCGATTTTCATGCCAGTGTTACACCTAATGCGAAGGGAATGCAGATGATGGACTGCAAGCTATATGTTATTCCTACTGACACTTTGCAGTGCGCTTGTAGAGCTGAACAAGGGCTGGGAATAACAGAAAAAAAGAAGAAAACAAAAAGCACATGAACAAACAACAAAACAAACCAAGACAGGACACAGAAATTATGGAAACTGTGATATTATAAATTAAAATATTTACTTCAGGACATTTATTACAGTCACATCAACGTTTTTACGTACAAAAGACAATCATCAAGATGAAGCAGTGGAATACCAAGCACTACTTTTTAAACTCTGAAACTTTATACCTTCAATCTCACCATGACACACACGGCAGAAACCATGAAATGGAAAATATCTATGAACAAACCTCTCTTGAAGGTCCTATATCAAGCTTTGAAAGAATGATGATGAGAAGTTTCTGCGCACGGATTTATCCAGATTAATTATCAATAAGCCTATTTAGAAAGTTGTGCAAACAAATATCTAGAAGACTCCTTTCTGTTAGGGAATATACAGATAGGAGGCTTAGTAGAAAAGGGTAAGTGGAATGTTGAGAGGACTTTCTGGTAATACATTCGAGTCTCTAAACTAATCTAGGTGTGATTTCTATGGGGTTTGATGTCATCTCTTCCCATGAGGTGGTCTCAAAACCCATGTGTTAAAAAGTCATTTTCTCTGCCAGTTACTGTTAACCCAAACCATACACTTGAGGAGCCTTCTATCAGTGTTTTTTTCCCCTCCTCAGACCTATTGACGACAATTCCATCTTTTGTGATGTTACTACTGCGCATTCCAAACTGTGATCTTATTGCAAAAAGAGCCTTCGAAAAGAAAACCAGTTCATAAAATCAATTATAAGTCTCAGTTAGAATTTAACCAGGGTACCTTTCTGTGCCCCCGGGGCTCCTGCGGATTCCTGCTGTGCACTCAGATTTGCACACAGCGTAGCCTTTGACGGTCGCTGAGAGAAGCAGAGTCACAGTGCCTGTTTGCAGCAACCTCATTGTCACAGTGACCCATCCACTGAGGTGTCTCACCTCTGGAAAGGAGAAGCGGAAAGGGAAAAAATTAAAACCACAAAAATGGCGATGCGAGAGACAAAGGAGAAAGTAGGGGGTTCAGTTCCAGCTTTCCACAAGCCCAGTGGCATAGCCAGCACGGGGCCAAGCCTACAAAATGCTCCTAAAACAAATCCAGGCACAAAACTTTCTCAGATTAGCTTGTGTCTCTACCCACATGCAAGATAAACTAATAGTCTGACAATGATTCTTTCCTGTTTAGAACAAACTGTTAACCTTAAGAAGTTCAACATCTAGAATAAACCTGGGCAAATACACATTTAAGCTTCTGCCCAAGCTTCAGGCTAAAGACTATACTTTATGTTGCTGGGTCAGAGAGCAAAAGATGCAGAATCACCTTCATCCCACTAAAATCCACGGCTTCACTTCTAGTTAAATTGATATAATTGAAAAAAGCAGACATTCTGCTTTGCCTTGAGATCAGACCCTTATTTTTGAGATTAGACATTAGCTGTTGATATAAAAACCCTCCTATTTAAGTATATGTGATCTCTTAGCCAGCTATTTCATATGCAAAAACTATTAAATCATACTATTTCGTCCACTGTTGTTGGCTTCTTTCTATTCTTCCAAGTTCAGCCTGTCATAAAGCACTCTGTAAGCTTCATAAGAAAATTCACCAGATTTGGGAGTTCTACAGTGGGTAAATTACTTCTCCATATCTGAGGGTCCCTATCAAAATGCATAGTGTGAGCCAATGAGCGGTGAAGGAGGAGATCACTGCTGTCAGTCCCCACTTTAATTCTTTCAGTCCAGAATGTGTCAGCACACCCTCGTGTTACTGTGAAACATTCGCTTGTCTTCTGATGGATTTTCATCAGTGTACTCTTTCCCACATATTTGTCTGATCTGAACGCTACAGTTGCCCACGTTCAATAGTGCCAAATTAACAAAGCAAAAATCAATGATTAAAGCCCACTGGTCACAAAACTGCCACAGTCTGCAAGCTGCTTAATTTCCTTTTTTTTTTTTTTTTTTATGCTTTGTCCTCGCTACACTGTTGTAAGAGTCCCTATGCTGTGGTTCTATATTTCTATCAGAATGTGTGTATGTACAGGATATGTACTTACAGGAAGCTTCTGTGACGCTGCTGCTGAGTGAGCTCTGGTCTCCCAGAGATGAGTGTGACCCAAACCCTGCACCCACAGGGAGCTGCTCCAGTGCCTGAGATGGATCTTTCCGTAGCAGGTTTTGGAGCCTCTGGCAGGAGAGAACTCCAAGGTTTCGAACTCTGGGCTCTGCACATGTTGTAATCAAAAATTCATTCCTTTGTGTGACTCACAGGAAAAAAGAGTCAGGCCGGCAGGATTTTGGAAGTCTGGATTTAAAAATGGAAACAACAGGAAAATATGTTCCTAAACTGTCCAAGAACTGATCCAGTTGCCACTGTCTTAAAAAAACTTCTGGCCATACCAGTACTGATTTATTTCTATTGTTTTGTATTTCCCTAAGAGGAATGACAGGATGAGAGTCATCGGATGAGATACTCCTACTTATCAAATGGCGATTTTCTGTAATGGCAAACTGTAGCTACAGAATAAGAGGAGCTGGAAGGGCTCAAAAGATACTGTTGATTAGGTACACCCTCTATAGACTAAAAGTTCTCTTCTAAACATGGGGCTGAAGCACAGGCTCCTTGAAGAACCAAGGGCTCCATTCAGGCCTAGCATGAGAACACTTTGCCAGTTCTCCTCTGCAGGACTGAAGCAGGGCTTTGAGGAAGATGAATTTGATTCATGTCTAGTGCCTAAAAAGCATCCCTCCCAGCACCAGCATCATCCCGCTGCAAAACAGAGGTTAATCTTCGATTTCTTTCCTCCTACCAAATCCCACTGTTGTGAGAGACGATTTGGGATTTGCAAGGAATGCAGGATCCATTTCCTTTCAGATTCTAACTCAATATTTAAAAGTCAGTCTTGCTCCTCTGAAAGAGGTATGAGTTCTGCTGTTAGTTTAAACAGAAGTGAGATGAAGTTGCAGACTTACAAACCTGCACCTATCAGACATTTTTCCTTTTTAGGCTTGGATTTTATGTCCAAAAAAAGTCCCTTCCCAAGCAATGCAAGACTCCCTAACGCTGACAAGAGCAAAGGTGTCACTGTGTAACACAGGATATTGATCTAAGCTGCACATATCTATCCAGGTTCTCTTTTAAACAGTAGCTGGTGCTAAATTCAAAGTTCTTATTTGTGAGTTAAAGACAGACTCCACCAGCACTCAGTGATTTATGCTGTCTGCTCCAGAAGCTGTGCAGCTTCAGGATTTTTTTTTTTGTCGAACTCACACAGCAGTTTGAAGGTCTCATCCCACAGATACCAAGGGAAT